>OX101746.1:0-2500 GCA_944452665.1 Stenoptilia bipunctidactyla
ACCTAACCTAACCTAACCTAACCTAACCTAACCTAACCTAACCTAACCTAACCTAACCTAACCTAACCTAACCTAACCTAACCTAACCTAACCTAACCTAACCTAACCTAACCTAACCTAACCTAACCTAACCTAACCTAACCTAACCTAACCTAACCTAACCTAACCTAACCTAACCTAACCTAACCTAACCTAACCTAACCTAACCTAACCTAACCTAACCTAACCTAACCTAACCTAACCTAACCTAACCTAACCTAACTAACCTAACCTAACCTAACCTAACCTAACCTAACCTAACCTAACTAACCTAACCTAACCTAACCTAACCTAACCTAACCTAACCTAACCTAACCTAACCTAACCTAACCTAACCTAACCTAACCTAACCTAACTAACCTAACCTAACCTAACCTAACCTAACCTAACCTAACCTAACCTAACCTAACCTAACCTAACCTAACCTAACCTAACCTAACCTAACCTACCTAACCTAACCTAACCTAACCTAACCTAACCTAACCTACCTAACCTAACCTAACCTAACCTAACCTAACCTAACCTAACCTAACCTAACCTAACCTAACCTAACCTAACCTAACCTAACCTAACCTAACCTAACCTAACCTAACCTAACCTAACCTAACCTAACCTAACCTAACCTAACCTAACCTAACCTAACCTAACCTAACCTAACCTAACCTAACCTAACCTAACCTAACCTAACCTAACCTAACCTAACCTAACCTAACCTAACCTAACCTAACCTAACCTAACCTAACCTAACCTAACCTAACCTAACCTAACCTAACCTAACCTAACCTAACCTAACCTAACCTAACCTAACCTAACCTAACCTAACCTAACCTAACCTAACCTAACCTAACCTAACCTAACCTAACCTAACCTAACCTAACCTAACCTAACCTAACCTAACCTAACCTAACCTAACCTAACCTAACCTAACCTAACCTAACCTAACCTAACCTAACCTAACCTAACCTAACCTAACCTAACCTAACCTAACCTAACCTAACCTAACCTAACCTAACCTAACCTAACCTAACCTAACCTAACCTAACCTAACCTAACCTAACCTAACCTAACCTAACCTAACCTAACCTAACCTAACCTAACCTAACCTAACCTAACCTAACCTAACCTAACCTAACCTAACCTTACCTGACCCAAACCTAACCTATCTGGCTTGAAGAACGTTGTAAGTTGTAGTGGCTGAAAGTACAAGAATATTCCTCGAAAATAAGATTCTTGAAACGGCAAACGCCATCCTGGCATCCGGAGAATCGAGAGAGCTATTCAGTGACTGGACACTACCAGACTTTGAGTGGATAAATGGAGTCCCAGGATGTGGTAAAACAACCTGGATCATTGGCAATTTTGACACAAACCACGACCTCGTAGTCACAAATACCAAAGAGGCAGCCAATGATCTTAGGAACAAATTATATCCGAAGATAGGAAGGGACACCAAAACCAAAGTCAGAACGATGGCCTCTCTTCTAGTAAATGGGGTCAAAAATCTAACATTCAAGAGGCTTTTGGTAGATGAAGCCCTGATGAATCACTTTGGAGCAATTGTGATAGCCACAAGAATATCGGCAGCAACCAAGGTGATACTTATGGGCGACATAAACCAAATTCCCTATCTAGACCGCCACAACCTCTTCAAAATGACATACTTTACGCCATACGCCACAGCATCCATCACAAAAGAAATTATGTGCACACACAGATGCCCTATGGACATAGCCTTTGCCCTTAGGGAAAAATACACTGCAATCTACTCTGCCAGTCATGTAGTAAGATCCTTGAGACTGAAAACTCTTGCAGATGTAATCCCTAAGGACACTCCGAATACCCTTTACCTCACATATACCCAAGCCGAAAAGCAAACGCTAATGGACAAAGGTTTTGGGTTGGGTGAAAATCAAAGGGTAAACACCATCCACGAGGCACAGGGCCTAACGAACGAAAATGTGTGCATCATAAGAGGAGACATGGATACAACATCAATCCATAAGAGCGTCCCTCATGCTGTGGTTGCCATCTCCAGGCACACAAAAAGTCTAACTTACTACTCAGACAAGGGAGACGACGCTATAACTGAGCTTATATCCGAGACGCTCAGCGCTTCTACTCGGAACATTGTAGACTATAACATCAAAATGGCGATGAAAGAGAGGGACTCTGAGGTTATCAAAGAGCTGTTAAGAATAAAACGTAACATCGTTGCTGATGAAGAACAGCTACAAACACCCCAACCCCACCCATCCCTATCTCAATAAGTATACTGTGTGCAATCTGTATGTAAAACTTCTTGTGTTAAACTTCTTGTGACGACAACAGCAAAAGCGTCATGCACCCCTAGGCGGCATGGCTAGTGGCAGCGTCGAGTATCGGGTCGCCCTCTTCCCAAAAATATGGTTGAGGAGAGCGATGGCTGGTGCTCGCGTTTATTAATGTATTATTATAAGAGTAA
>OX101746.1:5000-237328 GCA_944452665.1 Stenoptilia bipunctidactyla
ACCTAACCTTACCTGACCCAAACCTAACCTATCGTAGTTTACATAGTCATTTTGAAAATTTGTATTACTTAAATTGATTTTAATTTGTCAAACGCATTGAGGCGCTCCTTCTGACACCTCAATGAGCTACATGCTTAGCAAAATTATATCGTTTTTGGTGCATCCAAATCGTATATTGCTAATTTTTCTATAGAAAACTGGGGTTTTGGTCGAAAATTTCAAAATTTTGTACAGTAACTTGGCGTTTTTATTGTTTATTCGTGTAGATCTCGTCGATACCTTCCTTCAGAGGGGTCGAACTCCGCAATCGGCTTGAAAATAAAAAAGTTATTTGCAGAGAAGAGCAACCAAAAACCTAACCTAACCTAACCTGACCCAAACCTAACCTATCGTAGTTTACATAGTCATTTTGAAAATTTGTATTACTTAAATTGATTTTATTTTGTCAAACGCATTGAGGCGCTCCTTTTGACACCTCAATCAGCTACCTGCTTAGCAAAATTATATCGTTTTTGGTGCATCCAAATCGTATATTGCTAATTTTTTTATAGAAAACTGGGGTTTTGGTCGAAAATTTCAAAATTTAGTACAGTAACTCAGCGTTTTTATTGTTTATTCGTGTAGATCTCGTCGATACCTTCCTTCAGAGGGGTCGAACTCCGCAATCGGCTTGAAAATAAAAAAGTTATTTGCAGAGAAGAGCAACCAAAAACCTAACCGCTAACCTAAGGTCTGTTATTCGGCAGACCTGAAAATATAATGCGTAGAGTAACGGCGCATTTGAAAAAATTACCACCCTTACCACAAGCTTACCACACAGAAATAGTGAGCTTTGCAATAAAAATAAAAAATTACGTCACTACTACCCGTACTATACGGCAAAGTGATTATTTAAGATCTCCAGAGTTAGTAACGATGATAGTGTCAAAATTGCCTACAGAGCTTATAAGCAGATGGGCAGAATACCTCTGTGACTGCCAAGATAACAATGAAGACACTCCAAAACTAGAATTGCTGTCACAATTTTTATACCAGGTAGCTCGAAAAGTAGCAGTTTCTGGGGTGAGCTATATTCAAAACGAGCATCACAAAAAGAGACCAGAACATGCACATAAAAACTGGCAGAACCAGACAGTGTTAACCTGTACCGTTGGCAACAATACCTACAGCAATTGCAAATTTTGTCGAAACCAAAACCATAAACTGGCCGAGTGCAGTAAATTCAAACGCGCTTTGCGCAGAGATAGATGGCAATATGTGCGAGCTAATGACCTATGTTACAAGTGTCTCGAAACTCGCCATGGAGATCAGTCGGCGTGCACTGCGGACTGTTGCGACTTAGAGGACTGCGGCGGCCCCCACCACCGGCTGCTGCACTGGGTGAAAACCACGCCGGGAGCGCCGCACCGCCGCCGGCCGGCGGCCGATGACGGCAGTGCTCCGCCCGGTGGCTGCGCTCCCCGCTCCGATGCTGACGTCGTTAATCACGCAATTACTTCGCAGTGTTCTCAAGTGTCAGTGTTAAGTGTACCCAACAATGCTAAGTCATTAAAAGTGCCAAAAATATGTTTAAAAATAGTGCCGGTTACCATTCGCGGACCTAAAGGCAGTGTAGCGGCGCACGCGCTGCTTGACGACGGCGCAACGGTGTCGCTGCTAGCCGCCGATGTCGCGGACCAAGTCGGTATTCGAGGTGAGACGGTTCCGATGCGCGCTTCCTGCGCTTGGGACTCCGCCGAGTTGGTATGTGCAGCAGAAATAATTGACTTTCATATAAGTAACAGTGCCGGTGCTAAATATAAATTACATGCTCGAAAAATGAAAGAACTTAATTTGTCCTTACAATTTACGGCTTTAGTAAATGAGTCTGATTGTGAAAATTTGTTTAGTTATAACGACTTATGTGTTTCTAAAGTTAAACCGAAAATACTAATTGGTCAAGATAATTATCATTTAATTGCACCTATTGCTTGTGTAAAGTTAAAAGCAGGCGGACCGTATATTACCCAAACATTATTAGGCTGGTGTGCTCATGGGGCCCTGGGAAGCCAGGCGGGTACGTCTTGCCAGCATATAGAGAGCTCGAAAATAAAAAAAACTCATTTACTTACTATTAACTATAGCAAAAGTAACTCTTTACTTGAGCCGGCCGTCATCTCTTCTATATCTACTGATAATAACTATGATATCTACGATTGTACTACGGATTTACACGAGCTAGTGAAACGTTCTTTTTTACTTGATTCAATCGGTATTAGTAGTAATCCACGTCAAAATATGGATGAGGTGAAAGCCACCAAAATAGTAAGCGAATCGGCGTTATTAATAAATGGTAAATGGACCGTTAGTCTGCCCTGGAAAAGTGAGTTATCTGTGTTGCCTGACTCCTATAGTGTTGCCTTAAAACGATTATATTCAATAGAACGAAAAATGAAATTTGATTCAGAATATGAACTTCGCTACCGAGAACGCATACATCATTTAATAAAAAACAATTATGCTAGGAAACTCGAAGTTAACCGTACGGACGAGTTTGTTACTCGTCATTGGTACCTGCCTCACTTTGCGGTTGATAACCCAAATAAAAATAAATTACGTTTAGTGTTTGATGCCGCAGCTAAATGTAATAATATTTCTCTAAATGATTTATTACTTAGAGGGCCGGACCTGTTGAATTCATTGTATGGAATAATGTTAAGATTTAGAGAAAATGAAATAGGTGTTATAGGAGACATTGTAACACTTTTTTTTTAGGGCCCTCGTTCCCTTGTTATTGATTGTTAGTTTTTTATATAATCTATGCCACCTTTTGGGCTTTAGTTCCGAATCTCTCCACCTGAGTGAGCGGGAGTGAACGAGACTGGGAAGCGTTCGATAGATATCGGTCGCGGCCATTTGGCTTTCTTTTTCGGCTCGCAAGATTGGAGCAAGGAGGAGTGCCGGAGTAACCCCGTTATGTGAGGAAATTCGGTCCTCATTAGCCAGTGGGCTATCTTTTTCATTAATGTAATGCATTATGCATTGGTAACATTTCGTAAGTATTGTTGTTATTGAGTTTGGCTTTCTCTTGGTAAGCGTAATGGCGGACCGTAATTACATGGATATTGTTTCTCTCCTTCCAGCCTCGTTTCCCACAGGAGCGATCCGTCGCCATCTTCCCCATGGTGCTGTAAAGTAAAAAGGAAACCCACTTCGTTGGTAAGTCTCATCGTGTCTGACCCTCACGTGGTCATATTTATCTTAGTTTTCATGTTTTTGAGCTGTAACATAGGGTGTTGATTACATTTATTTTGTTACAGGGTTTTCTATTACGCCTACAATGTTTCCTGTGATGGTTTTCTAACACAATATTCTCTGGAGTACTTTCAACTTCACCTACAGTGTTCCTTACGGTATTTCCTTTTTGTGAACAAGGATGGTTTCCTGAATCTGCAGCCTACAATGTTTTCGTGAATGTTCTGTGGAAAAGTTCATAAAATCTTGGCCTGACGACGCCATTGCCGAGCTCTCAAACTTTTATCGGAAGCAGGTCCATATTCCCTAACAAACATTTAACCCAAAAGGAAACAAAGGTATGCCCTCGTCATCCTTCTTTTTACCGTTAGAATAACTATGCCTATAATGTAACCTCTCACCATTATCTAGTGTTAATCTAGTATAATTGATTTTCAATAAGTGCTACTTAGTGACTGAATGTAATTTTCAATAAACAACTGTGTTCTGTATTCGTTGTTTGATTTCTTAGTATATCTGTCTTCTCGTTTGTATGTGGAGAGGGACTGGCGCTCATTATTCATAAATTTTGTCCTCTCTCCCATCACTGAGCCAAAACGGTCCCACGACCTGAGAAAGAGCTAGCCGACCAACTATCTCAGGCACCTCTATCTGCCGTGGGTTCAATCTCAGCTGGTGACAAGTGGCCTGTAAGGACCCTAGCGCCCACACCCACCAAAAAAACAGTATTACAGTGGCGTACCCAACGTGTGGCTCAGAGAGAACAGATATCCTAAGAAGTCTATAGTAGCTTTCTTTTGTTCTATAATGAATTATATAGTAAAACTTATAAACTAAGTCTCATAATTCCAAAGAATTCTTTATATTCTTTATCTAATCGTAATTTACTTATATCGATGGCACTCTTATAGTCCATATATCATTTTATAACCGTAACTTTGTTATTCTAATGTCCAAGCGACTTGTTTACAACAATAACTTTTAAAAGAATGTTCTGTTAAAGTCATTCATTTAGTTTGCATTAATAGTAAATACCACTTTACTACCTCTTATATACTACTTGTATAAGGGGGCAATTTTTTCTTCCTGAAGTAAAAACATTAATTTGTTTATCAAATGTTAAAATAGGTTTTATCCTCGGCAATTTTTAATTGGACAAATCCTTTAAGTTGGAATTTATTGTTTGTTGTCATAGTAGGTCAGTGAAAACTTAATTTGTTTTAATAATAACTTTTAATGTGGTGTTATTGCAATACAATTTCTAAATAAGTAAATAATTACTAATTGTTTAACCTGGTAAGTCTTGATGTTAATATTTACTTAATAATCTGGTTGTTTTGTGCACTGTTGTTAGTAGCACTGATATTGTTTATCTGAGTTTTTATAATTCAACTTAAAATTTTAAATATATAAACTAGGGAATATTGTAGGTGCTATTTAAACTAACTATTTGTTCAAAATTAGAGTAGTACCAGACTCCAATACTTGTCAATGTTTTTTTTTTGAAATAACAAAATACTTATTTGTTTTGTTTTCTTAGGTTCTTTAATGGGAAGTCATAAGTAACTAGATACTGCAATCTTATAAACTTGTAGTCTGCATTTGCAAATATATTCTCAACAATTCAATAATACTACTTGTTATACTTAACTACTTATTAATTGGTGAATTAATTCTTTTACTTTTGTTTGTGGAGTCTGATGTAGCTTGGTAAAATCTGTCTATAAAATAAAACTGTAGGTCGCTCCTGGAGGTTTTCTGTTAAACTTTAATAATGTCATAATTCTTTTGTTTATATACTTGTATGGCATACAAATATAATTGAATGTAGCCTTATAAAGCTATCATTACTTTTGAACTTATTTCATGCAAAGCTTAGATGCCATATTAGTAACTTTTATACTTTTTATGCTCTTATAGGACATGTTTATATGTTTATTTTGTTTAGAATTTGTAATATACTCTTTGAAGTGTTAAGTTAAGATACTTGTGTACAGTCTTATAAAACTGTATGCAACTTGTTTTTGATAATTTTGTACTATAATACTAAATGGTAAATAGGAAGTATAATTCTTTTATGCCCTTGTTAGACATACCTTTTATGTTCTTTATTTAAGAGTTTTTGATAACTAAATACCGCAGTCTTATAAACCTGCAAGGTACTTGTTAAAATAGTTTGTGTGATTTCCATTGTTATAACAACCCTGCGCTTGTATTGTCACTGCGTGTGAGATATCGTTAATTGAAATAACTACATAATACTGTTAATGCTGTAAATTTAAATACCGGTCTAAATTAAATTACTCAATACTCAATACTCAATTCTTTATTGCTGCCTTAAAACATTTTTATACATGGTAACAATAATTAACCATAAAATGACAATTAAGGGCCTTGTTAGGCGCTGCAATTAACTCTAATATTAAACTATATTTGCATATATAAGGAGAGTTGATACTCATCCTAACTTAATTAACTCTGCCAAGGAATACCTTTGTTTTTTTTTTTTGGGTTCTGTTTGTTTGACCATCTGTTTCTATACCAATTTCAGAATGTCGATCGGTTGCGACGTGAACTTTTTATTAAAGGATGAGCTAATCCATGAGCTTAATATCCGGGATATACCAGCTAGTCCTGATGATACATGTGATGAGCTAAGAAGATGCCTTAGAAAATCAATAAGTTTGGCACGGCGAGGTAGTATCAGGCTTTCACCTGGTGTAGTAGTAGCAGATCCTGATAGCGAGCTCGAGGCTCTGACCCCGAAGGTAAGTGAACTCCTTTCCTTGTTATCTTCAGGTGACCGGACTAAGCACTCTCGTTGGATAGGTAGGGTAAATTACCTGCTGGAACGCATAGCGAGAATAGATCAACCTTCCGCTGACCTGTTATCTTTACGAGCTTCCTTGGTCAAATGTTTGTCTAAGCATGGAGGGGCTTCTGACAGTTCCTCAGAATCAGAGGCTGAGGATACTAAGTGTTGTAGGGGTCATCGGACTATAATTCGGGATTCGTCCGTGAAATATAATTTGCTTTCTCTAAACCTGAAATTTAATGGTAGTTCCTGTGTTCGCGCTTTTGTCAATCGACTTGACGAGTTAAGGTTGAGCAGACAAATCCCTACCCAAGTTGTTTTTGACGGTTTTATTGATTTGTTGGATGGACCAGCCCTGGACTGGTACCGAGCGTATAGGGGTAATTTCAAAACTTTCACACAACTTATAGATAAATTAAAACTCGATACCATCCCCAGACCAACCAATGTGAACGTGTTAATAGAGATATAGTTAGGGCTATTGCCTCATACGTGCGTTCTGACCATCGTAAATGGGATCAGAACATCCATGAGATACAATGTGCTTTAAATTCTTCTGTTCACGAAAGTACTAAATATTCACCTTTTTATCTGAATCACGGTCGTGAGATAATCATGGACGGTTCTATATACGGTTCTCATTCCCCTTTGGACGGTTCTGCAGTAGTTGTGAGCTCTGAACCTTTTGCTGCTGAATTGCCTAAACTCAGAGATGTATATGAGAAGGTTCAGTTCCATTTACACCGTTCCTACAGGAGAAATGAGCAATTTTATAATCTGAGAAAAAGACCTTTACAGTTTGAAGTTGGTCAAATCATCTATAAAAGGTGTTTTCCTCTCTATAGTGCACCTAAATTTTTCTCAGCTAAATTATCGCCTAAATATGAACGGTGTGTAGTTGACAAGAAGTTGTCACCCCTGGTTTATTCTTTAAAAACCTTGGAGGGAAAACCTCTAGGTAATTTTCATATTAAAGATCTCTTAGATAGAGATAAACATGGTACTTGAGTTGTATGGCTATGTTCCTCCTCAGTACCCTGGCCCTGTGTTTTCTTACACGGCGTGCTTTAGAGCCCCTTGGTGTGGTTCCTTTTCTTTCCTTGTATGCTAGTTGACTTCGTTCACCTGCAAGGTGCCTGTTCCACTGAGGTATTGACTTATTCTCATGGACATGGTTTGTATAAGCCCTGTGTGCTCATCCACAGTGTGCGTTAGTCCATAGTTGACTCTTGTTTGATACCTGAGTGTATGAAATGCTCATCCTCAGGATCCTAGCCCTGTACCTTGTGTTTACAGGGCATCCTTTCTAAAATCCTTGATTTGCTTGATGGCACGTTCGTCAGCAAGGTGCCTACTCACTAGAGGAATAAATTTATTCCCATGAGGATGGTTTGTATAAAATAACCCTGTTTAACAGTTTTTTTTGGAAATCCCAAGTGGATATGTAAATATTCATATACTTGTTGTTTATGCCATGAATCTGAAAAGGTATTAAACCAGGTATTTGTTTTGTTTTGTTTTGTGCTGCGCAGCATTAGAATTTAAGACTATGTTTAGGATTAGTTTTGTTTCCGGAATTAGAATTAAGATGGTGTTTAGGATAGGTTTTGTTTATGGTCTAGCTTAGGTCGTGTAGGTTATAATGGGTAACTGATAAGTTGGTGTAGGTATAGATTTGGGTTGAATATGAAGGTGTGTGTTGATGTTAAGTGTTTAGTTCTACAAGTTATGTCGTAGTTCCGTTGTTGAAGTTTTTCCACCTCTTTTTTTTCATCATGTTGCGGAACTGGCAGAGGTTTTTCATTCTGTTTTTTTTTCTGTTAAGAGTAGATGACGGATAAGGTCATTTTATCTCTATACATGTGGAGCAGGTACTGGTTTAGGAGGTAAATCCTGTCTCTTTGTTTATTTTACATGAGTAGATGACAGTTGGTCATTCTATTTATTTATTTTTTTTCTTTCGCTTTCCCATCAGCTTGTGAACGAGCAGGTGCCCAGTCTAGAAGGTAAGTCCTGTCCTTTGATAGCTGATGACAGATAAGGCGTTCTTTTTTTTTTTTCCTTTGTAAGTTGTTTATTGCATCTTTGGTTTAATAGTCAGTTGGTCTGCACGACCAAACTTGTCATTGTTATTAAACTCATAATGTAGTTTATTTTTCCTTTTTGCCATTGAACCAGAGATAGGATATACTAGTTTTCCGTCTCGTTGAGTATTGGTGAGTTTGCAAGGGGACTTGCAGAGAAAAATTTTCAATCTCAAACTCCGTTTCTCAATTTAAAATTTTTCTTCCGGAGGAAGAGGGGTACTGTAACACTTTTTTTTTAGGGCCCTCGTTCCCTTGTTATTGATTGTTAGTTTTTTATATAATCTATGCCACCTTTTGGGCTTTAGTTCCGAATCTCTCCACCTGAGTGAGCGGGAGTGAACGAGACTGGGAAGCGTTCGATAGATATCGGTCGCGGCCATTTGGCTTTCTTTTTCGGCTCGCAAGATTGGAGCAAGGAGGAGTGCCGGAGTAACCCCGTTATGTGAGGAAATTCGGTCCTCATTAGCCAGTGGGCTATCTTTTTCATTAATGTAATGCATTATGCATTGGTAACATTTCGTAAGTATTGTTGTTATTGAGTTTGGCTTTCTCTTGGTAAGCGTAATGGCGGACCGTAATTACATGGATATTGTTTCTCTCCTTCCAGCCTCGTTTCCCACAGGAGCGATCCGTCGCCATCTTCCCCATGGTGCTGTAAAGTAAAAAGGAAACCCACTTCGTTGGTAAGTCTCATCGTGTCTGACCCTCACGTGGTCATATTTATCTTAGTTTTCATGTTTTTGAGCTGTAACATAGGGTGTTGATTACATTTATTTTGTTACAGGGTTTTCTATTACGCCTACAATGTTTCCTGTGATGGTTTTCTAACACAATATTCTCTGGAGTACTTTCAACTTCACCTACAGTGTTCCTTACGGTATTTCCTTTTTGTGAACAAGGATGGTTTCCTGAATCTGCAGCCTACAATGTTTTCGTGAATGTTCTGTGGAAAAGTTCATAAAATCTTGGCCTGACGACGCCATTGCCGAGCTCTCAAACTTTTATCGGAAGCAGGTCCATATTCCCTAACAAACATTTAACCCAAAAGGAAACAAAGGTATGCCCTCGTCATCCTTCTTTTTACCGTTAGAATAACTATGCCTATAATGTAACCTCTCACCATTATCTAGTGTTAATCTAGTATAATTGATTTTCAATAAGTGCTACTTAGTGACTGAATGTAATTTTCAATAAACAACTGTGTTCTGTATTCGTTGTTTGATTTCTTAGTATATCTGTCTTCTCGTTTGTATGTGGAGAGGGACTGGCGCTCATTATTCATAAATTTTGTCCTCTCTCCCATCACTGAGCCAAAACGGTCCCACGACCTGAGAAAGAGCTAGCCGACCAACTATCTCAGGCACCTCTATCTGCCGTGGGTTCAATCTCAGCTGGTGACAAGTGGCCTGTAAGGACCCTAGCGCCCACACCCACCAAAAAAACAGTATTACAACATTAAAGATATGTTCTTAAAAATAAAAATTTTTGAAAATGATCAACACTGTTTTAGATTTCTATGGAAAGAGAAAGGAAGTGACACCATAGATACGTACGTTATGACGTCACTGATTTTTGGAGCCAATTGCTCACCTTTTATAGCGCAGTATGTTAATCAAAACTTAAATGCATCTAGGTTTGCCGATACGATGCCCGAAGCTGTCCATTCAATAAAAAAAAACCAATATATGGATGACTATATAGATAGCTTTGCCGTTGAAAGTGTAGCAAAAAAAATTGTTAAAGAAGTTTCGATTATTCATAAAGAGGGTGACTTCGAGATGCGTAATTGGTTGAGTAACGTGCCTTCTGTACTGTGCGACGTTCCTAAAGAGGCCCTTAATGGTAAGGCTGTTAGGTTCGAAATCGATAAGCAACCCGAGCGTGCCTTAGGACTTTTGTGGTACCCGAGCACAGACACTTTAGGTTTCGATTTGTCATTCAAAAGTGTTTGTAAAGATATTTTAAATTTTAAGCAGATACCTACAAAACGGGATGTGTTAAGCATTGTTATGTCAATATTCGACATTCATGGTTATCTTGTACTATTTACAATTAAAGGTAAAATATTGATGCGCGATATATGGAAATCAGATTTAAAGTGGGATACAAAATTAAATAACGAATTGTTTGATTATTTTAAGCGTTGGATTAGGCAAGTCAAAGGTATAAATGACATCCGCATACCGCGTTGGTACTTTCGTAGCGGGGCTCAAGGAGGTCCCACGAACCGATTAGGGTTAGAACAGTTGCTCGAACTTCACGTCTTTTGTGATGCCTCGCCGAGCGCGTACGCCGCCGTAGCATATTGGCGAAGGGTAGACAGTGACGGATGCGTAACAGTTTCGTTTATCGCTAGTAAATGCAAGGTCACACCGATAAAACCTGTTTCCGTGCCGCGGCTTGAGTTGCAGGCGGCAGTATTAGCTTGCAAATTAGCTTATAGTATAAAAGATAACCATCGTATATTACCAACTTCAATTTATTACTGGACAGATTCAACTACTGTTTTATTTTGGATAAGAAATCAATGTAGGTCGTATAAGGTTTTTATTGCTAACAGACTTGGAGAAATTGACGAGTTAAGCACGATAAATCAGTGGCATTACGTACCGACCGACTTAAATATTGCGGATCTAGGAACTAAAAATTCGGATTATAAATTGAGTAGCGATTCTGAGTGGTTAACTGGGCCTGCATTTTTATTTGAACCGCGCTCTAATTGGCCACAGCATCCCGCCACAGTAAAAATTAGCGATGATACGTTGGAAAAGGTTAATTTGGTTAGTGTTGAGATTAATAAGTTAAGTCTGCCCGTCCCACAGCCGACTCGATTCTCGAGTTGGCTTAGATTGCTGCGTGCTACGGCAACCGTCCTATTGTTCATTGAAAAATGTAGAAAAGGTATAAATAAATTTATAAATGAAGATTTAATGAACAAAGCCGAAATATTATTACTTCGTCACTCACAAACTCAATCTTTTGATAATGAGATACGTTTATTAAAGTCAAATAATGATGTAAAAGATAGTCGTTTGCGTTCACTCACACCTTTTATTGACGAAAATAATTTATTGCGTGTAGGCAGTCGTATCTCTAAAGTGAAAGGTGTAGATCAAGTGACTAAGTACCCCGTTATTTTAGACGGAAAAAATCATATAGCGCGACTTATCGTTGTGCACTATCATGTCAAAGCGGCTCACTCATACAATGAAATGGTGGTTAACGGGCTACGACAAAAGTATTGGCTTATTCGATTGAGGCCCACTATTCGTTCCGTAGTTAAACAGTGCTTAATCTGTCGCTTTAGGAAAACCTTGCCTAACCCACCACGTCTAGGTGATTTACCCGAGTGTAGGCTTACGCACCACCAACGACCTTTCACTATGTGTGGCGATGACCTTTTTGGGCCTATAGCAGTAGCCGTGGGTCGTCAAAGGGTCCGTATGTATGGGGTGCTCTTTACATGTCTTACGGTGCGCGCCGTGCATGTGGAAGTGGTCTCATCTCTCACCACCGATTCCATGATAATGGCTTTGCGTAGAATGGCTGCTCGTAGAGGCTGGCCAAACACGGTATTTTCAGATAACGGTACTAACCTGCGCGGGGCTGATACTGAGTTAAAAAAGGCCTATAAAGAACTAGTTGCAAATCAACCACTCTTAACATCAGAGGCTTTAAATAGAGGGGTACAGTGGAAATTTATACCACCCGCCAGTCCACATATGGGTGGCGCTTGGGAACGGCTTATTCGAAGCGTAAAAACCGCGCTAAAGGTGGTTTTAAAAGAAAGAGCGCCTAGGGAAGAAACACTAATTACGTTTTTATGTGAAGTAGAGAACATGATAAATAGCCGCCCCTTGACCCACGTTTCTGTAGATCCAAGGGACTCTGAATCGTTAACGCCCAATCACTTTTTAATAGGTTCGTCTTCAAATTTACCTCAGCCAGGTGTCTTTGATGACACTGATTTGTACTTACGAAAGCAGTGGCGTATTGCTCAACGTTTAGCAGATTTGTTTTGGTCTAGGTGGATGAAGGAAGTTTTACCTACGTTGGCTCCTCGTAATAAATGGAAAGGTGAAGGCACACAGCTTAAAATAGGCGATCTCGTAGTTATAGTCGATCCCGCTTCTCCACGAAACGTTTGGCCGAAAGGTATTATAATTAAGGTGTACCCAGGGGCAGACGGTAGGGTGAGAATTGTGGATATAAAAACTAAGTCAGGTGTAATGAAACGTCCCGCAGCTCGTGTCGCGTTGTTACTTAGTAATGAGTGTCTTAGTAGCGACACTGAGGGGCAGGATGTTGACGACGCGAAGGGTAGGTAGTTTGAAAAACGGTCCGCCTGATATCATGAAAAGTAATGTACCTAGTAACGTAAGAATAAAATATAAGCTTTATAGTGTTTAAAATATGCTCCTTATTGTCAATTTATATGTACCTATGTCTTATTTGTTTTTATTTTCATTAAATATAAAGAATGTTTTGAAGAGGTCACTACGATATGCATACCCACCTGACAGCGCCCGCGCCGAGAGCGCGCCGCCCGCCGCTGCTCGTACGTATTCGGTAACTTTCGCGAATGAACCCAACTTTCATGCCCGCCTTCCACTGCGAGCGGAACGGACCCATTACCGACTCCGCTATACTCGTAACGATGATTTTCATACATGTGCTTCCACCAAAGCGGAGGCGAGTGGAGCGGAGTGAGCGAGCTAAAAGAGTCACGTACGAGGTTTAGCGAGTTAGCGAGTTTCCCACGGAGTCCGTACGGAACCCGCTGAACTAGTTTTATTATATTTCATACAATTGCTTCCACTGCAAAAGAGTAAAGCAGAGCGGAGCAAGCGAGTAAAGCGGAGTCCGCTGCGTATGCTCTTGAAAACTAGTTTTTAACGGACTCGTAACCTCCCGCCACCCCTCCAGACCCCTCTCCTTCGTTCGTCCCTTGCGTGCCGGTCAGTTTTCGGTGCAACGCCACGCTATTGAGACGTGATGGAGCTCTTTATTGAAGCCGTGCGAAAATATCCTTGCTTGTGGAATACAAATGACAAAGAATATCGTCATGGAGAAAAAAAAGAAATGGCGTGGAATAATATAGTGAAGTTAAAAATACCAGAAATAACAGACAGTAAGTACCTTTATACGACAATTTATTTATTACAATTTAAAGGCGATTAGTTACTCAATTGCACCGGTAGTATTAAAATAATTACAAAATATGTTACGAACATTGAAAGCTTCTCTTGTGGCTCGCATAGTATCATTAGTTAGTGGCAAGAAGTTATTTTCATTTTCTTCAACTTGGTAACTAGTTGATGATGGCGATATTATTAAATAGTTATGCAATAAGCATGTTGCTTTTACTATTTTGTCGACTAATTCAAGTTTACACTCAAATGGCCGACGATAAACGCGCCACCTACTGGATAATATGCCAAAAGCGTTCTCAACAACATTGCGCGCCCTGCAAAGACGATAGTTGAAATGTCTCTTTGCTTGGTTTTCGATAGTAGTGGATGTGGTATACTGTCGAAGCAAGTTTCTACGCAGTGCGAAAGCTTGATCTCCTATAAATACATACGGGACTCGTGGGCCATTATCCTCCAAAGGCCGATCCGGCGGTAAATCTAACTCATTGTTATCCAATTTTCTACCAAAAACGCTGTCATTAAGTATACCACCATCACTAAAACGGCCCATAGATCCAACATCGATGACTATAAACCTTTTTTGGGCATCAACGACTGCCAGTAATACCACAGAATAAAATTTTTTGTAGTTAAAATAAGAACTTCCTGAATGTGGAGGACATTTTACCGAAACATGTTTACCGTCGATAGCACCCACGCAGTTTTTGAATTGCCATTTCGATTCAAAATCATATGCAATATTTTCCCAATCCTTTCTATCTGGCACTTTCATATGGATAGATTGCATTCTTTTCCAAAGAGCAGTACAAGTATCATTTACTGCCCTTGAAACGGTCATTTCACTCAATCGATAATTGTAAGCTAGTGATCTAAATGAATCGCCGGTTGCCAAGTACCTGAAAAAAAAAAGAATGAAATCATTTCGATTTTACTATCGGAACTGGCCGTTATTTTTTTCAAAATGACAGCCACTGATGACACCTGTATATTTTAAAAGCTGACATTATATTTATTTCATTACAAATTAAAAAAAAAAACGGTTGGTAGGACGGTCAAATTAATAGATATAAAAGTATTTGTCTTTTCATTGACTTTCACACCTTGATTTGTTTCAGTTAAAACAGCAAAAGCGGAATGGAAAAAACTAAGAGACAATCACCGAGACAGTTTGAAAAGACAAAAGAGTGGCAAAACGGGCCAGGCTGCTGATTCTGTTAATAACTGGAAATATGCACAAATAATGGAATTTTTAATTCCTTATATGCGAAATCGCAAAAGATCTACTAACTTAACAAATTCAGAGTCCACTCAAGACACAGACACACAAGATACAAACACACAAGACACAAACACACAAGACACAAACACACAAGACACCACCACCAACGTTTATGTAGATGATGATTCGTCGCTTATGGTAGAACCAGAAACCTCGGGAATACCACAAGCTAAACGAAAGAGAAACAAAGATGATGATAACATTGTTGACATTATTAGAGAAATGGAAGCCAATCATTCCAGACGCCAAGAAGAACGAGATACAAGACGAATACAAGAGAAAAAGCATCCAATTGAACTATTTTTCCAAAGTATGGCAGAAACAACAAAGACAATGCCTACTTTCATGCAAAATAGTATTAAAAAAAAGGTTTTACAAATAGTGTGTGACGCTGAAGAAGAACTTGAAACATATAACATAACCCCTAGTTATGGCTATTCAACATCTTCTGCAGCATCCGCATCCGAGCAACAACAAAATCCATACCAATCACCTACAGACACAGTATATCAGCAGCTTCCGTAATAAAACTATAGCTTCAGTATTTTTTAAAATAATTTAAATACTTTATTTGTACCTACTTCTTACTTACTAGAACTACTTCTCAAAATTAATATAATTTGCTACTTACTAAAATCATGTGTTTTATTTCTTACCTTAATGTTACCGCAAGCTTCTCCAGTGGTGTTATAGCTTTTCTGAAATTCGTATCTTGTTTTTTTATATCTTCTTCTATAAGTGATAATATTTCTTGAAAATGTTCTCTATCCATTCTAAAATAGTTTTTGAAGTAGTCATCTTGCAAATCGTTGTACATTCGTAATAAATCTCCTTTTGCAGGCCTTCCTCGAATGTGATTATTGATCCAATATCTTGATTTGCGCCGGATATGCTTCTTTTTATAGTGATACAGTAGTAAGGTTTTATTTACCATATTAATATAATCATCTTCACTAGAATCTGACATAGTGAAATTCACAAACGTCTTGATACTACGAAGGGCTGCCCAATACTGATACTCAGCTCGGCTCGCAAATGAAGCACCACCTCGCTGGATGGAGCGTGAACTAGGCAGAAAATGAACGGAGTAGTCGTTCATTTCCCGCTCGGCCTAGTTGACCTCGTTGTCAGTGGAAGGCGAAAGAAATTATTTTAAAAAACTCTTTCTTAGTGGAAGGCAAAAACTATTTATCATTTCAAACTCCGTTCCAGTTGACTATTTCCCGCTCATTTCACTTACGCAGTGGAAGGCGGGCATCAAGCCTGTAAGGAGAGTCAGGCAGTCGTTGCCACGCCGCTTACACAAGGACACGCGCGCACGTCGTAGTGGCACCTTTAAACTTTCTAATTTGTGATAATCCTACTCTTTCTTTTACGCACCTTACCTTACCTACCAGTATTGAGAATAGGTCCTCTACACATAGTCATTTTGAAAATTTGTATTACTTAAATTGATTTTATTTTGTCAAACGCATTGAGGCGCTCCTTCTGACACCTCAATCAGCTACCTGCTTAGCAAAATTATATCGTTTTTGGTGCATCCAAATCGTATATTGCTAATTTTTCTATAGAAAACTGGGGTTTTGGTCGAAAATTTCAAAATTTAGTACAGTAACTCAGCGTTTTTATTGTTTATTCGTGTAGATCATGTCGATACCTTCCTTCAGAGGGGTCGAACTCCGAAATCGGCTTGAATATAAAAAAGTTATTTGCAGAGAAGAGCAACCAAAAACCTAACCTAACCTAACCTAACCTAACCTGACCCAAACCTAACCTATCGTAGTTTACATAGTCATTTTGAAAATTTGTATTACTTAAATTGATTTTATTTTGTCAAACGCATTGAGGCGCTCCTTCTGACACCTAAATCAGCTACCTGCTTAGCAAAATTATATCGTTTTTGGTGCATCCAAATCGTATATTGCTAATTTTTCTATAGAAAACTGGGGTTTTGGTCGAAAATTTCAAAATTAAGTACAGTAACTCAGCGTTTTTATTGTTTATTCGTGTAGATCTCGTCGATACCTTCCTTCAGAGGGGTCGAACTCCGCAATCGGCTTGAAAATTAAAAAGTTATTTGCAGAGAAGAGCAACCAAAAACCTAACCTAACCTAACCTGACCCACACCTAACCTGACCCAAACCTAACCTATCGTAGTTTACATAGTCATTTTGAAAATTTGTATTACTTAAATTGATTTTATTTTGTCAAACGCATTGAGGCGCTCCTTCTGACACCTCAATCAGCTACCTGCTTAGCAAAATTATATCGTTTTTGGTGCATCCAAATCGTATATTGCTAATTTTTCTATAGAAAACTGGGGTTTTGGTCGAAAATTTCAAAATTTAGTACAGTAACTCAGCGTTTTTATTGTTTATTCGTGTAGATCTCGTCGATACCTTCCTTCAGAGGGGTGGAACTCCGCAATCGGCTTGAAAATAAAAAAAATATTTGCAGAGAAGAGCAACCAAAAACCTAACCTAACCTAACCTAACCTGACCCAAACCTAACCTATCGTAGTTTACATAGTCATTTTGAAAATTTGTATTCTTAAATTGATTTTATTTTGTCAAACGCATTGAGGCGCTCCTTCTGACACCTCAATCAGCTACCTGCTTAGCAAAATTATATCGTTTTTGGTGCATCCAAATCGTATATTGCTAATTTTTCTATAGAAAACTGGGGTTTTGGTCGAAAATTTCAAAATTTAGAACAGTAACTCAGCGTTTTTATTGTTTATTCGTGTAGATCTCGTCGATACCTTCCTTCAGAGGGGTCGAACTCCGCAATCGGCTTGAAAATAAAAAAGTTATTTGCAGAGAAGTGCAACCAAAAACCTAACCTAACCTAACCTAACCTAACCTGACCCAAACCTAACCTATCGTAGTTTACATAGTCATTTTGAAAATTTGTATTACTTAAATTGATTTTATTTTGTCAAACGCATTGAGGCGCTCCTTCTGACACCTCAATCAGCTACCTGCTTAGCAAAATTATATCGTTTTTGGTGCATCCAAATCGTATATTGCTATTTTTTCTATAGAAAACTGGGGTTTTGGTCGAAAATTTCAAAATTTAGAACAGTAACTCAGCGTTTTTATTGTTTATTCGTGTAGATCTCGTCGATACCTTCCTTCAGAGGGGTCGAACTCCGCAATCGGCTTGAAAATAAAAAAGTTATTTGCAGAGAAGAGCAACCAAAAACCTAACCTAACCTAACCTGACCCAAACCTAACCTATCGTAGTTTACATAGTCATTTTGAAAATTTGTATTACTTAAATTGATTTTATTTTGTCAAACGCATTGAGGCGCTCCTTCTGACACCTCAATCAGCTACCTGCTTAGCAAAATTATATCGTTTTTAGTGCATCCAAATCGTATATTGCTAATTTTTCTATAGAAAACTGGGGTTTTGGTCGAAAATTTCAAAATTTTGTACAGTAACTCAGCGTTTTTATTGTTTATTCGTGTAGATCTCGTCGATACCTTCCTTCAGAGGGGTGGAACTCCGCAATCGGCTTGAAAATAAAAAAAATATTTGCAGAGAAGAGCAACCAAAAACCTAACCTAACCTAACCTGACCCAAACCTAACCTATCGTAGTTTACATAGTCATTTTGAAAATTTGTATTACTTAAATTGATTTTATTTTGTCAAACGCATTGAGGCGCTCCTTCTGACACCTCAATCAGCTACCTGCTTAGCAAAATTATATCGTTTTTGGTGCATCCAAATCGTATATTGCTAATTTTTCTATAGAAAACTGGGGTTTTGGTCGAAAATTTCAAAATTTAGTACAGTAACTCAGCGTTTTTATTGTTTATTCGTGTAGATCTCGTCGATACCTTCCTTCAGAGGGGTCGAACTCCGCAATCGGCTTGAAAATAAAAAAGTTATTTGCAGAGAAGAGCAACCAAAAACCTAACCTAACCTAACCTAACCTAACCTGACCCAAACCTAACCTATCGTAGTTTACATAGTCATTTTGAAAATTTGTATTACTTAAATTGATTTTATTTTGTCAAACGCATTGAGGCGCTCCTTCTGACACCTCAATCAGCTACCTGCTTAGCAAAATTATATCGTTTTTGGTGCATCCAAATCGTATATTGCTAATTTTTCTATAGAAAACTGGGGTTTTGGTCGAAAATTTCAAAATTTAGTACAGTAACTCGGCGTTTTTATTGTTTATTCGTGTAGATCTCGTCGATACCTTCCTTCAGAGGGGTCGAACTCCGCAATCGGCTTGAAAATAAAAAAGTTATTTGCAGAGAAGAGCAACCAAAAACCTAACCTAACCTAACCTGACCCAAACCTAACCTATCGTAGTTTACATAGTCATTGTTCAGCGAACATCACAAATTCACTGCTGACCTACCTGAGTCAGCGCGCACCGAGAGCATCGAGCTGTATGAGCTGGAGTCACCTGTTCCTGAGAGACGGCAGAATGTTCAGCGAACATCACAAATTCACTGCTGACCTACCTGAGTCAGCGCGCGACCGCGAGCAAAGTACAGCTGAAATTAGTGCCATGCTGATGCTACTAAAACATCAGCATCTTAACTCTACGCACACGAATAAATATGTATCATTGTGTATTATAAATAAAAATTGTATATAAACCAAAAATTTTGAATAATAAATCACTGTGCAACCAGCAGTCGTTTCATTTACATCCACCTGGAAGTCCCCTGCAACCATGGAAGAGAAGACCCTGAAGTTCCCAGTAACCACTGGAGGAGCAGATTAAGAAGTTCCTGGCAACCGCCAGATGAGCAGACGTTCCTCCTCCAGCATCCTCTCACTGTGGCCAAGACACCCTTAGCCATCAGTCCCTGATCAGTCTTGTGAGTCTGCTTGACTGGCAGTGAGAAAACCCTTTCCTGTGTACATTGCACGCCGTACACAACCCTTATACCTTCCCCCCATCCGTCTGTTGCCTTAGGTCTCACGGCGCAGATATCCCGCCCTATTTATATATGTATATACACACTTACTTATGGTTAGGCTAGGGAAGTAGGATACACACCACTGTAGGGTTGTAGGGATTCGTATAGGGATACCTAGGGTTAGGTCTCTCTTACGACCGTGTCGGTTAATACTCCCGGGTATTAACCACCGTCGTAGCTATTGTCCGTGCTAGGTACGGACATTTTGGTCCTTCGAGCAAAAGTAAATAATAAAAGGACATTTGGTCCTTCGAAAAAAACGCGGTCCCCTTGTCCCGTTAGGAAACCAACTGACTGACTGACAATTCGACGTACCGCAGGCTAGCGTACTCAACAAGCGCTAGTTATGTTGTGCGTGGAATTACTAACCTACCCCTAGTTGTTTTCGTTTGGTAGCGGTTCGGGTGCCGGCTTCCCACCAGCGGGATCCCCCGGTTACTTGAGAAGTCGCATATACCATAACGAGGAAAAGATCACAACTAGGGTTTACTTTGTTACCCTTATTTAGGAGTAGGGGCAGCAAGTAAGAAGACCTATGGAGATTCAAGAGATCAACAAACAAAAATCAAGAAACATATTATAACGAGATCCAACTTAATTTTCACAAATGGCGAGAAGGAGACTGCACCCAGTAAAATCAAAATACATAAACGAGAGGAGGTTAACTGGAAGGGAGGTACTACGAACCACTCACCTTAGAAGAACAAGAAATCCTACAAGCCACAATTACATTACAACTTACTATTTATATTCAATAAAAAATACGTACCTACAGTCAAGCATTGGAATACCTACAACTATGCGAACATTCAACGGATTATTTAACCACGAACCTATAATTGAACAATTACTCGAAGAATATAAACTCGCCAATATTATTTATTCAGAAATTCCGTATGAACCAATTATAATGAAATCCAGATTCTGCAACGCAAGCACTTAGTTCCGATAAAGTCACCGTGGTATTATAAATTATTAGTCTCTCCTTTCGAAAAACAATAGCAAGAAATTAAATCGGCATATTTGATCTGTTTAATAGTAAGTAAAAACATTAGAACATCAATATTTTCAAGATAATGTATACGGAAAAATATAAATAAACTACTACCAAAGATCCCAAGCCAATACAAACTTCCTAAAGCACTAATTATATTACCTTAACTAACAAGAGGCCTACCAAAAAACATACAACAACTAGAAACTAAAAACTTACAAAACAAAATACTAGCTGACCCAATCAACTACATTAGAGGCCCCATAGATATAATACTGGGTGCTCAAAAAGTACAGAAAACTACAGTTAAAACGACTCGGTTGCCAGTCAAAAACTACTACAAATCTGGAAATCATAAGAATTCCACAGAATAACTACAAATACTATGGCTATACGCACAGTCGGTAGTCTACTTCTACAAACACTATGGCTACACGCACAGTCGGTAGTCAACTACTACAAATACTATGGCTACACGCACAGTCGGTAGTCAACTACTACAAATACTATGGCTACACGCACAGTCGGTAGTCAACTACTACAATTACCAGGGCTACACGCACAGTCGGTAGTCAACTACTACAAGCAATATGGCTATACGCACAGACGTTAGTCAACTACTACAATTACCAGGGCTACACGCACAGTCGGTAGTCAACTACTACAAACAATATGGCTATACGCACAGACGTTAGTCAACTACTACAATTACCAGGGCTACACGCACAGTCGGTAGTCAACTACTACAAACAATATGGCTATACGCACAGACGTTAGTCAACTACTACAATTACCAGGGCTACACGCACAGTCGGTAGTCAACTACTACAAACAATATGGCTATACGCACAGACGTTAGTCAACTACTACAATTACCAGGGCTACACGCACAGTCGGTAGTCAACTACTACAAACAATATGGCTATACGCACAGACGTTAGTCAAATACTACACCAATTCTGAGAATCGAAAAAAATCACAAAATAATTAATTTAGCAGTTACTTACAAATCTGTTAAGACTGATCTATACATATTACTATATTAATATTTGCAACCTGAGGCCATGAAGAACATGCGCTACAAAAATTGCATTGTTGAAGCTATTAGATCGATCTCTAGTCAAAAAATTTAATCTTTTTCTAAATAAATAAAAATATAAAGCCAGTGCAAGTTATTACAAATAAACATTTAATATCACATTTTGCAATTCGTATACATACATACTCATTATCTATATCCCTCTAATTCTAGTACATATATATTATTATTTTATTTACATAAGTTTATGTTCCATACATGATAGAACTGATTGGGACAGCCATTCTGCTCCGACATCCAAACCATCCCAGCCAGAAGGCCTGAGCCATCCACCAGACCGACTAAACAACGCGCCGAGTGCATCGAGCTGTACGAGCTGGAGACACCTGTTCCTGAGAGACGGCAGAATGTTCAGTGAACATCACGAAAAAACTCACTGCTGACCTACCTGAGTCAGCGCGCACCGAGAGCATCGAGCTGTATGAGCTGGAGTCACCTGTTCCTGAGAGACGGCAGAATGTTCAGCGAACATCACAAATTCACTGCTGACCTACCTGAGTCAGCGCGCGACCGCGAGCAAAGTACAGCTGAAATTAGTGCCATGCTGATGCTACTAAAACATCAGCATCTTAACTCTACGCACACGAATAAATATGTATCATTGTGTATTATAAATAAAAATTGTATATAAACCAAATATTTTGAATAATAAATCACTGTGCAACCAGCAGTCGTTTCATTTACATCCACCTGGAAGTCCCCTACCACCATGGAAGAGAAGACCCTGAAGTTCCCAGTAACCACTGGAGGAGCAGATTAAGAAGTTCCTGGCAACCGCCAGATGAGCAGACGTTCCTCCTCCAGCATCCTCTCACTGTTTCCAAGACACCCTTAGCCATCAGTCCCTGATCAGTCTTGTGAGTCTGCTTGACTGGCAGTGAGAAAACCCTTTCCTGTGTACATTGCACGCCGTACACAACCCTTATACCTTCCCCCCATCCGTCTGTTGCCTTAGGTCTCACGGCGCAGATATCCCGCCCTATTTATATATGTATATACACACTTACTTATGGTTAGGCTAGGGAAGTAGGATACACACCACTGTAGGGTTGTAGGGATTCGTATAGGGATACCTAGGGTTAGGTCTCTCTTACGACCGTGTCGGTTAATACTCCCGGGTATTAACCACCGTCGTAGCTATTGTCCGTGCTAGGTACGGACAGTCATTTTGAAAATTTGTATTTATTTATTTATTTATTAAGGAGAAAAAACAGACAATATACAATAAAAATAACTTATAAATAAAAGCATTTACAGTAGGAAATGTACTTGTCCTCAACATTCTCACTGAGATTCATTTGAGATAAAAAAAAATTTGATGATGAAAAATTAAAATCTTATGGAACACACAATTTAAACACAATTCAAGAAAATAAAACTAAATTAAATACACAAAATAAAAAGAGATAAAAACCAAATGTGGCTAACAAGTAGTACCTATACAATTACTCAGTTTAAAATTAATGAATTAGTTAGACAATTACATAATCAATAAATAACAATTCTTATAACAAAGCATAAAAGTTTTATGAAGAATTCGCATTACACAGACCTGACAATACCTTATGAGTTTCACGCTTAAACACTTGTATATTTGCATTGAATATATCTACTGATTCTAGTTTTTTATTGTAAATAGAACATATACGATGGAGTGGTGCTCGATGCCCTTGGTTTGAGATGTATGTCAAGAGCAAAAATATGTGTGCGTCGGGTTCTTTTCTTTGGGACATTAAAGGATATTTGATCTAAAAGTTCTGGACAAATTGCTAGATTTCTGCATATTCTAAACAGGCATAGTGCGTCGTTGGCAGTTCTCCTGTCTTGTAGTGGCATAAGTGTATACGTCGTTTTTAATATTTTGTATGAACATTTTTCCTTAGTCAATCTATAATGCATGGCTTTTAAGAACTTTTTTTGTATCATTTCAATTTTATTTATGTAGACATCATAATGGGGATTCCAGATGGTAGAGGCGTACTCGAGGCATGGACGGACGAGGGTCTTATACAAAAGAAGATATGAGGATGCTGTTTTAAAAACCTTAGCACAACGCAGCACAAAGCCAGACATTTTATAGGCCTTTTTTATTACTTTGTCGACTTGTTGGTCAAATATTAGTTTACTGTCTATTTGTATACCTAAGTCCTTAACACATTGAGAGTTAGGAATAATTTCTCTACCTATCCTAAAAACGAGTTCAATGGTATTACGCTTCCTACTGAATGCAATATGTAAGCATTTGTCATGTGCTAGTTGTAGTTTGTTGTCAATACAGTATGTATAAAACCTGTCCAGGTCGTCCTGAATTAGGATGCCGTCAGATTTATTTTTTATCGTTTTATATATTTTTAGATCGTCAGCAAATAATAAGAAGTCACAATTAAGAAAACAGTTGTTTATGTCATTTATGAATATATAAATACTCCCGAGGGCACATGAACTTGTTTTGACTCGTATCCACACATCACTACTTTTTGGGTTCGGTTCTCTAAGTATGAAGCAAACCACCTTAGAAGATTTCCTTTGATCCCATTAAAGGCCAACTTCCTAAGTAAGAGGAGATGGTCTACTTTGTCGAACGCTTTTTTGAAGTCGGTGTATATGGCGTCTACTTGTATTCGCTGGTCCATAGATTTGAAAAGTGAGTTTGTGTAATGAAGTAAGTTTGTAACGGTTGATTTTTTTCGGACGAATCCGTGCTGTTGTGGTATGATTTGTTTGTCGAGAACTGGATAGATGATTTCGTGAACAACCGATTCAAATAGCTTAGGAATTGATGATTGTATAGCTATTGGCCTATATTGGGAAACTTTTGATTTCGAACCTGATTTGTGTATAATATAATATGTGAGAGCTTCCAACGGTCTGGAAATACACCATGAGTTAAGCATTTATTAAATATAATTCCAAGTGGTATTTTGAGAATATGTCCAGTTTTTTTTAGAAAAAGTGGGGTAATCTTATCGGGTCCAGGGCCTTTGTTGGGATCCAGAAGACTAATTTTATTTAATATATTTTCTTCTGTAATAAAAATATTTGTAAAAACTTCTGCGTGATCCGAGACTGTGGCGTTTTCAATTTCCCTGAGATCGATTACATTTCTAGGTTCATAGACAGAGCTGAAAAATTTTGAAAATAGTTCACATATGTCGTGCGGGTTTTCAGCCGTTTCATTTTCGAAGGTCATAGTTCCAGGGTAGGTACTATCTTCCTTTTTTTGTGCATGAATATATGCCCAAAACTGCTTAATATTATGTTTCATGCCATTTTCAGTGTTACGAATGTATTTTTCTAAGCACTCACGCAGTAAATTTTTACACCTAGACCGAAGCAAAGAAAACTGTTGGTAATCGCCTAAACAATTATAGGTTTTCCATCTCAGCCAGATTTTTTCTTTGCGTCGTAGGTTTTGTTTAAGTTGAGGTGAGAACCACTTTGGATATTTGTTTTTACGACATGTTTTTGAAGGGACGTATTCGTCAATTATTTTATAGAGGATAGTATAAAATCGATCAGTTGCTTCATTAGGGTGGGGACCTGGGTGTAATTCCTTGTGCCAGTCGACGTTAGACAGCTCGGACGAAATACTCTCATAGTTCGCTCTATGAAAGTCGTACCTTAGTGTGTTTATTCTAGGTATAGTTTTAGGTAAAAGTTCAAAACAGAATTCTAAGGGTGGATGATGAGTGTCAATTTTGGATAGTGGATAGATCGGCACATTCACAACACAAGCCTCATTGCTCAAGATTAAATCTAACATTCTGTTATTTTTATTAGGAATGTGATTAAATTGTTTGAGATCTAAATATTGCATTGTGCCAATAAGAGATCTTTCACACTCGTTGGAAATATTCGACGGGCTGCAAAAAGACTCACCACCGAGGACTTGCCACTCTATATTCGGTAGATTAAAGTCGCCCACCAGACAGATTTTTGAGTCAGGTTGCGAAATACTGATTAGTTCCAGCTTTTCCCATAAACTTTTATAAGCATGAATCTGAGCACTGGGGGGGATGTAAATTAGTCCCAGAATTAGTTTGCAGGTTAACATTTTCATTTTAATAAATATAATTTCATTTTCGGCTGTCTCCCATTCTAGCTTGCGTACAGCCAATAAAGGTTTTTTAACAGCTATAAAAACACCGCCACCATCTTTCTTAGATGAGTTAGATAGGTCTCTATCCCTTCGAAAGATCACGTAGTCATTAGGAACAATTTCAGAATCATAAATGCCAGGTTTCAGCCATGTTTCAGTCAGCATTATAATATCGTAATTAGTATTTAATAAGTTTAATCTTAAGTCATCAAGTTTTGACCTCAAGCCACCACAGTTCTGATAGTAAAACGTTATATTTTTACTGTCAATAATAAAGATTTGTAAGTGAAAATTCTCGGTATACATAAAAAATGGTTATTAGAATTAGAATAAGTCGGTATAAATTTACAATCAATAAAATTAAGTATTTGTATAATGCAATAAGTGTGATTGGTATAGTCAGGTTGCAATGCGAAACTTTTATCTTAAATAAAGTACAGGTATATAAAACGTTGTAAGGATTAACATCAATAGAAAAATACAAGGGAAGATTGGTTTGTTTAAAATGTATTGGTCGGATAAAAGATATTAAAGAGCATATTATATAAGCTAGTCAAAACTTTGATAGGTCGTTATCGCTACGTATTAAAATTATTCTGCTGCCCTCTTCCTTACGCATTAGGATAGCGCCATTAGAAATCCAGAGGTATTTATAATTTTTGCTTTTTCGAATTTCACGAGCTTTTGAATAAAGGATTTTGTTTGCTAGTGTGAGATGTTCATTTATATATATAGGTGTGGAAGCTGCCGAGGAAGTAGAGCCGGACGCGCACAGTAAGTCGCTGGCAGTAAGATTCCGTCGCACGCGGGCGGCAGCGATGATGTCGTCACGTAGTCGCTTGGTGGTCAGCTGGATTATTACGTTTTTAGGTCGATCCGATTTTTTATTGTGTGCAACGCGATGGACGGCTTTAATTGAGTCGGCCTTGATTGGCACGTTGAGGATCTCGCCCAATGTGATAGCAAGATTCGTAAGGTTTTCCCCTTTCTTTTCAGGGAGATTTTGTAGCTCTACATTGCACAGCCTAGATTTTTGTTCAGTGTCTTCGAAATTATTCCTGATTTCGTCTATCTGAGATTGTAGTTTTTTATTATGCTCTAATAGATTTGTGAAATTTTGCGACATCGTCGAGTTGTCAAATTCGAGGCTCTTTATTCTGTCATCTTGAGCATTAATTGTTTCAGTTAAAACGGCAAGCCTTGTTTCAACGGATTCTTTGATGGATGTTATTGTAAGTATTACTTTATTAAATTTACCATCTATGTACTTTATTAGAGCGTTTGTGTCTATGTTCACCATCGAGGCCATCGGGATGACGCCAGGGCCGACATAATATCATCTTCTGGAGTTTCCGAGGATTTTATTAAAACTTTAGGACTATTTGTCTTTTTAAGTTGTTTACAGGTTGTGCACTTCCATTTTGGCTTGTTCATGGGTAGGATTTTTTTATATTCTACGTCAGACATCCCTATGCAAGAAAAGTGGCTTGTTTGTTGACATCCTAAGCATCGAAGTAACTCATCAATTTTAATGGTTCCTGAGCATTTAAAGCAATTCATGGTAGGTGGTGACATCTATTGGAGAGTAGCAGAAACTTTTTAGAGATGAGCAGATTTTACCAATAAGTCGAAAAGTAAGCAATATGCGACGACAGATGGCGCTTTTTTAAAAAATAATGTAAATATTGATTTTTGATCCGTTGGAGGTAATTCGGTGTTGCTTAAATATAAGCAGGTATAT
Source organism: Stenoptilia bipunctidactyla (assembly GCA_944452665.1). Taxonomy (NCBI): domain Eukaryota; kingdom Metazoa; phylum Arthropoda; class Insecta; order Lepidoptera; family Pterophoridae; genus Stenoptilia; species Stenoptilia bipunctidactyla. Next base: position 32,451 of record OX101746.1, read on the forward strand.
TTGTTTTTAGAGTTTCTTCACAGTGGTATTTTCCTGAGTTCCGCAAATCTGAGTGTTTTTGCGTTGCATTCGGTGCTTAGTGTTAAAATTGTGTGTGTGTATATAGTGATTGATTACAAACACAATATCAGGTGCCGTTACTTACGCAGTAGGTTGTTGTATGGAGCTTTGTCTTTTTTGTGATATTTTCATGGGCGACAGATGGATTGCGCTGCCAACACTCCTAGCAGGTATTCAAAGAACACAGACACTATTTATCACACAATATAGCAAATCTAATAACTTTTTAAGAAATTGCAAAATTAATTAGTCAACTTGGCCCCGATTCTAAGCCGCGAGTTCTCAGTTCGAGCACAGAATTTCTTTTTTTTGTTGGGATAGAAAAGATGTCTATAATATTACGGTTTTACATCAAAATAAAACCGATATTATGTGCCGAGAAGGAAAACATACAGCATTGTTATTGAAGAAGAAGCAGTGTGTACTTAGCCTTAGAATCCTGATTGATACCATAGACAACATGTTCCATTCTTGTAACACCAGACGGCGCCACTGTTGCATCCAGCAAGGGCGTGCTATGTGCCGCCATTTTTGAAGTTCATAGTCTTCACCAGGAAGTACTTTCCTACAATGCTGTATGTTTTCCTTCTCGGCACATAATATCGGTTTTATTTTGATGTAAAACCGTAATATTGATGTGCCTTCGGAAAACATACAGCATTGTTATTGAAGACGTGTTTGTTATCTGCTGGTGAGCTTAGAAGAGGTACAACGCTATGATGATTATAAAGTTAGAAAGAAAAATAATAATTGATTAATGATTATTTATTTTAGATCACTTAAATAAAAGGATTAAATAATGTATACACAAAACAAAAAGATAACCTTATGATCTTATAATATTAATGATTTGAATTAATCTGAAATATACATAATTAAGTCCTAATTATTTGACTTCCATCAATTAAGTAAATTATTTAACACGCAGTAAACGTATTAGAAGAGAAATTGTTAACATTTCTAGGTAGTTCTATTTCACGGCAATAATGATTTAAAAAGGTGGTAGATGATTTCCAGTTACCGCGCGATAGTATTTCATCTATGGGTTGATTATCTAACCATCCTAAGGATGCTACAGCTGACCTGCAACTACCTGGTGATGCGTGGATACCACTGTCTCTGAGGACCGTGCGAACCCAACCCCCAATAACAGTGCGTGAAGCTGCTTTAGGGGTACCCTTTACAGTTATAAATAAATTACTTATGTTATCAGATTGCGAGATCCTAGATTTAGACTTTTCAATTAAAGATCTAACTAATGTAACAGGGCATATATTTTTGTCTTGGTGCTTAGAGAGCTTCCAAGCCGATTGTCGATTACAATGTGAATCGGTTTTGGACCCAAAGGCAGGTATCAAAACAATATTGTCATCGTCAGCAATTAAACTGTCTCTAGAAACTCTAAGTAAAGTGAGGTCGTGTATTCTACGTCCAGACGCTAATAATAGAATTGTTGCTGTCCTACGTGATATATCAAAAAACGAATCATTTGATGGATTAGATGAAAGCCAATCCAAGACAATCCTTGGGTCCCATGTAAAAGATGGTTTTATTATTTTAGGTTTAGCAACTCCTATAGCCTTAAGGGCGTGTTTAATGATAAAATTTGAAAATGTGTGCTGTTCTGCATGTGGACCGCAATACGTTAAGACAGCCGATTTATGAACCAGTATAGTTTTATACGACAAATTTTCGCTAAGAAAAAGATTTATGAGAAATTTGGCTACATCAGTTGGAAGAGGACATTTAGGATCTATTTTAAAATTAGAGCAAAATGTGAGCCAACGTCTTATTGCCGGTAAATAGGTTTTAAAAGTCGATTGTCGCCAACTATTTTTCAGCAATTCCTTTTCTTGTACTGACCACTCTTTTATTTCGGCACCCCACCCCCAATTTTCCAAACTTTCAGGGTTATTGATGTCACTTGTGGAGGAGGTTGTGAAGTTGTCGCATCTATTAGGACTTCTGACAAGTTCTGAATTTCGTGAGGGCGATCCAATGTCCTCGATTTCAGGTCTTGGAGCCAAAATGCCTGTGGCCAATCTGGGGCTACAATCAGGTATGTTCCTGTTGCACTGTTCAAATGTGACAGTACTCTTGGTAGAAGGTTGGGGGGTGGAAACACCCAAGCTAGTTGGTATGTCCAGCGCTTGCTGAAGGCGTCTGTAAAGTTTGCTGATGGATCTTTGCAATCTATCGAGGCGTAGTGTTGAACTACTGCAGTCCTTTTTGTTGCGAATAGGTCTATTTCTGGCTTGCCCCATTTCCGAAAGATTTCCGATGTTGCTTGTGGTTTGAGATGCCACTCCGCCGGTGTTCTTCTCCGTGATAGCCTGTCTGCAATTATATTGTACTTTCCTGGGAGGTAGTATGCCGACAGAGTTATGTTGAATTGGTCGGTAAGTAATAATAGATTTCGGGTCAGATTCAGTAGTTCGAATGATTTTGTTCCTCCTTCTTTCCGGATGTAGGCTATTAATGTCCGGTTGTCTGACTGAATGAGAACATGGGAATTTTTGAGCAATTTTGTGTTCCTCTCGATTGCCGCCAGTACAGCGTAAAGCTCTTTTTTGTTGCAATGCCAACATTTTTGTTTGGGTGACCACGAACCTGCCATCATCATTCCGTCGAGTTGAGCTCCCCAACCCACATCTGAAGCGTCCGTCGCTAAAAAGTGATTCACCGACTTTTTGTGTATCGGTAGTGAGTGATGGGTGGCTCCGCGCCACCACCTCATCTCCTTGTAAATTATTTGGGGAATTTGTTGCGTTTGGCGGGGTCGATGTTTTTTGAATCGACGAAGAAAAATTTGGATATTCCGGCAATGCAGTCTGCCTCGGGGTACAACGAAATTGGCAAAGTTTAATTGACCCAGCATAACTTGGAGTTGACGTAGATTTATATGCCTTTTCTGTAAATTTTTGTCTAAAGCGCTGTTGAGGTTGTTTATTTTCTCCATTGGTAGAGACATTAAATTGTTGGCCGTTTGCCAGCGTATGCCCAAATAACAAAGATCTTGAGTGGGTTTCAAGATTGATTTTTTGAAGTTTATTTGCCAGCCCAAATGTTCCAAGTGTCTCACGGCTTCCGCAGCCTGGAGACTTAACTGGAATCGGTCCTGATGCACCAATAGGTAATCGTCTAGGTAGACTAGAACACGATAACCCTTTGCACGCAAGGTCTCCGCGACCCAACATGATATGGCAGAAAAAAGGTGTGGTGCAGAAGACAGGCCGAACGGGAGGCATGTCATTTCGTATAGATTTTGTTGATAACTGATTCTTAAAAATGGTCGATGCGACATCGCTATTGGTACGTGAAAATAGGCCTGGGAGATATCTAGCTTTATCATCCAATCCCCTGGTTGGAGGAAGTCCGGTACGGAAGCTTGAGAAATTAGACTGAATTGTTTTGTTTTCACAAATTTGTTGAGTTCTCGAAGATCGAAAATTGGTCGCATCGAGCCATCGCTTTTCTTCCGGAGAAAAAGCTTCGAAATGAAACTCGGACTTATCTCGGATACTAGTTGTAGAACTTTTTGATCGATTAGCTCCTGAATTATAATTGACATGGCCGGGGATGATTTGGTCATATATTGTTCCACAACTTTTTGAGTCGGGAAAATTAATGGGGGTTTTTTGAAGAAAGGTATTCGAGAACCTGTTATTGCCGAAAGAATGAATTTGTTCGCACCTAGAGCCTGCCATTGATTTCTGAACATCTTTAGGTGCCCCCCCTTGAATTGTATTCGACAGTCACTTTCTTTTGTCTTTGTTGCGAAAAGTAAAATTTTTAGTTTGTTTATTATTATCATTTTTATTCTTAAATCCAGTTTGTTTATTTTGTTGTTTTTTAAACGTGCTACTCTGATAGTTATTTTTATAATGTGGTTGTGTTCTTGATGTAGAAGGCACTGATGGTTCGGGGTATTTTCTCTTAAGGCTCTGTTTATCCTTAGTTTTATATGATTGTGACATTGTAAGTAATATTTGAGGTCCGCCCAAGGAGTGAATTAGCGCACCTAACTTTGTTGTATCAAATAGAAATTCCTCACTAGGTGGAATTTTGTTAAGAGCAACTTGGATATTTTTATCAGGGGTTTCAGAAATGAGTCTAGAACGCCTAACTTCTATACATTCCGCTCTTTTACCACACACTATCTGTAGAGCTTGTTCAGTCACTTTGTATGAAGGAGATGTTTTTCCGAATGTATCGTTCATTTTATTGAAAAGATTATCACCGTTTAATTCATCTGGGTTTTTATATGCCCAGTCTAATATACCTTGTAAACCCGACTGTAGACATTCCCGTTGGTGTAGCAATGCATTGGTTAATCCGGCTAAGGCATGTTCAGTTGGTGCTAAGAAATCTTTGCCTTTATTTAAACAACACAGTTCATCATTAATTTTAAGGCCGCAAAAACCGGGAAAAGCAATCATTTCTCCTAATGCTTTACTGTAACGAACATGTTGCCAGGCAGGGTTGTTAAAATGCTGCAAATTTATTAACTGCCCTAACAGCTTTTCGTCAGCCGGTTTAATTATCTTTTTCTCGTCAAAGTCCGTCTTACAAGAGCCTAAATCTAGTGCTTTTGGTGTTAATGCCGCTGGATTAATTAAAAATTCACTGTCAGCATTATTTTGAGGCAAGCTAGCAGAGCGACTATCTGTCGTGTCATTATTACTATGTTGATGCATAATAAAATTGGTAAGGAAACTAACCTGGTTGAATAACGCATCGATACGGGGATCGACGGTTACCTGGGATTCCATTTTATGTCTCTTACGAACAGGTTCTTCCGGATCTGTGTCGCTATATGAACTATCCGTGCTTGAAGAATTGTCCTGTTCTTGATCCTTATCCTTCTCGGTTGTCGATAAATTTGGCGCATCTTGTTCGATGTTATCGGTTTCCAAATAACTTTCTTCCATAATATCGTATTTCGACACGACAATACTATTTAGCAAAATATACGAATAATGGATTACTTAATGTTTGTTTAACACCGTTTAAAGGTAACTTTTGTGAGATTTTCAATGAATATAATAGATATTTAAGGATTTCGACCACTCGTGGCGAAAGTACACAACGCTATGAACTTCAAAAATGGCGGCACATAGCACGCCCTTGCTGGATGCAACAGTGGCGCCGTCTGGTGTTACAAGAATGGAACATGTTGTCTATGGTATCAATCAGGATTCTAAGGCTAAGTACACACTGCTTCTTCTTCAATAACAATGCTGTATGTTTTCCGAAGGCACATCAATATAGTTATATTTTTGCCCAATTTCAAACAAATAATAAAAGAGGCTGCGAAATTCTGGTGAATTGAGGTCAAACGCGTCACATATTGAAAAATACACAGATGTTGACGACATCCGTGGCGCAATGCCTAAAGTGCTAGCTGTAAGGTCGAGGGTTCGATCACCACACGGACAAGAATTAAAAATAAATATGTTATGGCTCTGTATATATAATATGTTATGGGTCTTGGATGTGTATTTATACAGGGAGACTTTTAAAACGCTGGTCAAACTCTCAGAGGATTTCATTTATTGTGACCTTGGTTGAAGCGAATGTAATCATTTGTAACAAATTCCTAGAAATCCCATGCAGATATTGCGACCGGAGTCAACCGCCAAAGAGACAAACATTTCTTTTATTTCACAAACATTTCTTATCTTTTGTTTACATCCACACAGATGGTCAGCAAGTGTGGAGACCTTTACCTTTTGTTTATACAACGTGTCCAAAAGTTGCGCTGTAAACAAAAGAGCAGAGCGTACTAAATTGCCGTTATGTAAAGAATTCCTACCAAACCAATTCTACCTGACCAATGTATGATATTCCTCTATCTGTCTCTTTCTAACATCCATTGAATTTCCAAGAATAAGAACAAAGGATCGGTCTCCGTACGTAGTGCGTGACAAAGCGAAAAAGGTTATAATCTAGTAATAGTACCCGTTTTTTTTCTGTATTGTAGTATGCCCGCTAATTTTTTTTAAAAGTTGCCGCGGTAGGTTTCATACATTTTTTTTACACCACAGTGAGCGAAAGTGAGCGGAAATGAAAAAACTTTCAAAATTTTTTGATAAAAAATATTTTTGATTAACTGTAGTAAAAAAACTATTAGTTTTCTGGAACTTTTAAAGGTTTAAAAGGAAAGCTATACTACTCAGGCTTACCATAGCAAAAAAAAACACTATAAAATTCAAAAAAATGTAGTTAAGTAGTTATGACTAGGTACACCCCCTGGTGCCAGCTTATCGTTGAATTTTTGAACAGGTTGTAGATATCAGCTAGTCAGCTAGGTTGGTACGTAGGTAGAGAAGCGTGTACGTTTCCGATTTATGGTTCAGTTACAAAATATTGAATATTTTTCAGTAGGCAATTTCATTGATATTGTAATAAATAAATTAGGTGTTTATGTAGGAAATAGGATTGGAAGCAGGATTTTTGTGATCAGAAGTCAAGTAAGTTATAAAGTGACTGACTGAATAACTCACGTTGAATTGAATGAGCGAGCGCGAGCAGACAGTAGTAAAGTAAGTAAGATCGGCAACATAGCACACGAGCAACTGTCCCGTCCGCCCGACCGTTGTCTCTGTCGGTGATTGCATGGAGTGGCAACGTCGCCTATCGTGTTATTTTCACATACACATTCGCATTTTAGATGAAAATTTTCAGTTGATTTATTTGTGATTTCTAAATGAACGATATGTTTTTTGTTCATTTCGCGACAACTTCAACTAGAAAATAGTTTGTAGAACTCATAATTAAAGCTTTAAACCGTATCCTGTATCAGTGAATCCCGATTGTTTTTTGTATGGAAATCCACCACCTTAAAGTATTTTGTAAATTTTCAAATTCTTCGAATACAAAATGTGTCATAATCTTTTTTCATGCATTTTTTCCAACTTTTTATTTCATAAAATAATTAAGGAGACATAGATCTTTTTGCCTAATGTATTAATAACGAATATTTATCTGTAAAAAAAATAACAGCGAAAACGTGTAGATTTTTTTTATTCAAGAATTTCAAACTTGATTTTTAAACTAAGTTGGTGTAAGAAAAATGTATCACAACCTAATGGAACTTTATTTTTAAAACATTTACAATTCATACAGATTTCAAAAAAGTATAACAATCTCCAAAAAATATTTAAAATGAATTTTTATCATTACTCAGATATGGATCAGAGATATGTCGAGATAAAATAAAATGAAAGAAGTAAAGTAATCGAACTTTTAACATTTATTAAGCCTTATTTTACTACCTAAGTACTTGCTCGTACACGTAAGAGCAACTCCATTATTTTTCACCAATTTAGCTACATGGTTCAATTTTTCACGTAACGCTCTCTCATTGTCATTTACTGTTTTATAAGGCGGCTTGCGTAACATTTGGTCTAAACAGAATTTAGTTAAATGAATTTATCTTGCTAAGTATGTTTAGCCTAAATACAATTAAAAAGGTCTTGCTCACGACCGTTTGGATGGTAATTTAACTAATCGTAGTTAGGGAGTCGGTAAAGCAGTTTCTTGCGTTCCTGTTAACGTTTTCGTGCGTTGTACACTTGACTTAGAGCAAAATGGTTGAATTTCTTAAAGAAAAAATGCGTGAAATGGACCGACGAGCTTTCAACTGTCACATCAAGTCATACAAATTGTGTCGTTGTGATTTGTGAAGTGTTCTCGTGCTATTTCTCGTGGTAATTTTTATTGATAAAAGTTGGTTCACAGAAGTGACTGTTTTGATCCTGAAAAACAAACAAAAATAACTAATTAACTACCTATCTATTTATTGAATATTCATTAATAATGAGTTTATTTCCTTACTTGTTGCTGGTTTTTAAATGAGGGGCTATTTGCTGTAACAACATTATAGTGGTTTCTTTCGTTAAACGAAACCTTGAATGAAGAATTTGTCGTCCGAATACATTCCAAATAAGTCTGCTCTCTCAAACAATTCCCTCGGTTTGTTGATATATTCTATAATCTCCTCACCGTCGCGTCAGAATACAATTCCCACAAATCCATCTTACAAACTTCCTACCGAACTCTTTACAATCTTTTATAAAATAATAGTAAAATTTCTACATCCTCAAAATGATGACGCTCGATTGCTACTAAACGGATTTAGCGACGCTAAATCGCCATCTTTGGGTATTTAACTTTGACAGTTCGTTAAACGTGATTAGTGCCTAAATTTTTGTTGTGCAAGACGCTAATTATAATTAGCAGACTAAATGCGTTTACGTCGCTCTTAAAATGTATTTAACGACGATGCGTAAGCCGCCCATAGAGCAAAATGGTTGAATTTCTGAAAGAAAAAATGCGTGAAATGGACCGACGAGCTTTCAACTGTCACATCAAGTCACACAAATTGTGTTGTTGTGATTTGTGAAGTGTTCTCGTGCTATTTCTCGTGTGAAGCAGTAAGGGCTGGTGGCTGTCAAAGATAGTCTACGCCCCTTCACGCGATACTGGCAAAAATAGTCTGTTGACTCGTAACAACGGCTGATTGCCATATAATAAGAAGAAGAAGAAGAAGTGTTCTCGTGCTAATTTTTATTGATTTGTTGAGTTCATTGATAATTACTATGTCAAACAAAAATGTTTCTTCTAGGGCCTGGGGGCCTAATTTTACAAAAGAACAGATATTGCTGATTGCAGCGATGGAACTTAAAATAATAATCTTTAAAATAGCCCCACAGAAAATTACCAAGTGGGTTTAAATCCGGCGAGCGTGGTGGCCATGCAACTGTACCACCGCGTCTTATCCATCATCGGTTCGGGTACGACTCGCTTATTGCCGTCACATAAACTGTAAATAAAATAGATTTCTGCGTATTCACGAGCAGTAAAAACAGCGGGCATTTTCAGAAATTGAGAATAATTGAATAATATTTATGTGTGATAACTGAACAATTTGAACAATTAAGAAAAATATGTTTTTTTTTGTATTTACTTGAATTAGTCGAACTGTTTTTTTAAGTGCCTGGTTTAAAATAAAGTTTTCCATTTTCTATCCAGGCAGCATCTTTTCATAGATCTCAAAATAAGAAATAAAATCATTAAAGATATTTAGGACTAAGTGGGTTTTGGTATGGTTTTATAGTAAAAAATGTGTTTCTTTATTTTTTTGTAAACTTTTATATCTTTTCGGAATTTTTATAAATTGTAACTGTTTTTAAAAAAAAGTTCACCAAAACTGCCATACTTTTTTTACACCAGCATAATTTCAAAGTGAGTTTATAAATCGTAGGATTTAAAAAAAATACATGTTTTAGCTTATATTTTCACAGATTACCAATAATCCCTCAAAAAATACAAATTATTTAGAGAGATTAATCTTTTATTAACAATCTGCAAAATTAAAAGTTAAAAAATGAAAAAAGTTACGATACGTTTTCTGCACGCAATAGGAGAAAATCCTATAAATATTCAAAATCGTTATATCTCAAAAACTACTTAGCCTAGGAAAAAAAAATGATGTTTCGGATTCCAAACAACCCCTTGTATCTCCAATTTTCCGGGACACCCTGTATATATAGTATAAGCTAGATGTAAGTACTAACATAGTTTTAAGTAAAATTGGTCTTATGGTCGAGCTTTATGTGTAAGTAAGAGAATTAATACAATAAAATAAACAGTGACAATTGTTGAAACAAAACTTATTTAAACAAAAACCTTACTTGAGCCAAACCTACCCTTACGTAAATGTTTTCGATTCTTTGTTTATATCTTATTTGTTTTCAGGCTAATTTCGAAGTTTGAGCTCCCTGAAGGAAGAAATCGACGAGATTTACAAAAATAAACGATAAAAGTAAGTGGCAATAGATATTTTAAAAGTTTTTGACCAGAAAGAGATTTTAAGACCTTACCTGTCCTTACCTAAAGTTTTTAGATTTTGTGTTAATATCGTATTTTTCGAATATATCGTATTTGTGTATAATCACAGAATAAGTAATGGTTGGTACAGAAGAATTACTCCGCAAGAAAATCTAAATATATTCGAGTCTCGCTACGACGCGATACGGTGGAATTCAGCTCGCACAGCATTACGTACCTGCAAATTTATATACCTAGAAGTTTTGTCTCTTTCTATCGCATGCCTCTTATCTTTTCTTACGCTGTTAGGGTTGCTGCCTAGTGAAGAATAATTAATCTCCTTATTTGTAATTAAGAATCTACCGATGTAGGTATTACTGTTATTCTACCTTTGTAAAAAATATTGCTTCAACTTACCTAAAGTACAAAATGAAAAAAAAAGTTACGACGAAAAATTAGTAATACTAGGTACCTATGTTTTGTTTGCTAAATTGAACATAATCAAAGCTAAACATAATCTAATTGAATATTTGTTTCTTTTTATTTCCATTTTTAAATACTATTTGCGACCTCGATCATAGAATTACTGTGAGTGCTATTAGGTAGGTAGGTATCTACAACGTCACGACGGGCGCGCGCGTGACACACGATCCATTCGAAATACGCCGGCGGAGCGCTTCGGTGTAGGTAAATAACGGAAATAGCGAATAGTATGTTTTCAGGTCCTGCTCTCACGCAACCTAATGCAATAACGCTGTATTCTTAAAATGCTTAATTTAAAGTGTTTAGTCTAGATAATTTTAAGGTAGAAATTTAGGATAGCTTTTAAGTCAGTCTGTCATGTTCAATCAATGTATAAAGTAAAAATAAGTAAAATATAACAGTATTTTGTAATCAAAATTATTGTAAATATAAAATAAAGTTAATTGTTATGAGTATCTATGTTTTTTTTTTATTAATAACAGAAAGAAGCCCAAAATTTAAGTAAGTAACTCTAAACATCTACACTATATTATTTATATCAAAGAATGAAGCGTATGAAATATAATATGTGATCAAACGAACTTACAAAGTGAAGTTCGATCGATATTATATAAGTACGCTTCATTCGAAGATATATTTAAATCCCCCCCACCCAAAAACCCATGGTTACAATTTTGGGCAGTTATTATAGCTATCTCTGAAAAGAATGAGTTAAGTACATGAGCGGTGATGCAGGAAGGGAGTGTCATTGGCGGAAACGTTAAAAAGTAAAACTGTTGTTTTTTTTTTTTCTAAATACCGTGCGAAGTTGCCAACACAATAAAAGGACTACACTATATTATTTATATCTTCGAATGAAGCGTACTTATATAATATCGATCGAACTTCACTTTGTAAGTTCGTTTGATCACATATTATATTGATTAAAAAACTCAGAAACGCATACAACCTTATGACCGCTAAATTTCTCCATGTTCAGTGTTTTCCTTTTCGGTCTCTTTTAGCAATTATTGGGCGTTACTGCTTGGCTGCGAGAGGTGTATGTTTTTTTTTACTCTTCTTGTTGCCCTTCCTTGGGCGAACTCTTCCTTCAATCGGTAGGGGTAAATAGAAACAAAAATAATATTAGTACGCCCTACCTAAAACCACACGCGCGGCTCCACCATACAACGGGGGATCGTGAGAAGTTAAAGATTTAGTTATCAATATATTATATTTATTTATCGAAATAGCACTTTTTTTACAGAAACAATACAAAGGTTAACACTTGGAATACTTTTATTTACATATGGTGGAGCGGTACGATTCGCGGATTATAGAATTCAGAGATTTTTCTCCGAAATAAACATTGATCAGCCCTTTCTTGAAGGTTGGGGCGAGAATCTCTTAATAAAACTAAAGCGATTTTGGTCAGAACGAAAATATTCAAAATAAATTAGAAACATGACATACTGTCAGTTCGCGCCATAGCCTTCTTTATTTCTCAATATAAGGCGCGCTCAAGCAGTATGTTACGGTACCGTTCACATTCGCCAAAAGGAGGTTCTTAAATGCTTGCTGCACCTACCACAGGTATACATATTAGTAGAAAGCACCTAATGATCTCTATCATGAGAAATCATATAACAAAAGTGAAAGTTTTTGCAACTATGTTAGAATTTACTCTAAATTATTCAGAAGAGTTTGTGCCACAGCCAAATCCATTTATCTAAGAAATAAGATTAAAAATAGTGCTAATACGACTAAAACTACTTGGTATATAATTAATAAGGAAACTGGGAAAGTAAAGAATCGCAATAGTGAGTTTAAACTTGTTATTGACAATACAATAATTAAAGCAGATGAAAATGTTGCGACAGCATTTGAGAGCTGTTTTGCTGACATTCCAGTTTCAACTACTAAATCATTAAGCTCATCACCTGTGGCAGCTGAATCATTGCTCAAAAATCATGTGAGTGAGTGCAAGGTGTCTTTCAAGTTCCAACCCATAGACACTGGGGATATTATTAAAATAATTAAGACAATTGATATTAAAAAGACAATTGATCTCTGGAGCATATCTGTTGAAATATTAAATTCTATTATAGATGTGATAGCTCCTTGCCTTGTTGAAATATTGAACAACTGTATTATTAGTGGGGAGTTTCCTGATTTAATGAAGCATAGTAAGGTTATACCTTTATTTAAGTCGGGTAGCACTACAGACCCTACTAATTTTAGAATTTTAGAATTTCAATTCTACCTACTTGTAGTAAAAATTTTGAAAAAAATATTCTTAATCAACTCTTGGCCCATTTCACCTATAACAATTTACTTCATAATAAACAATTTGGATTTACAAAGGGCCGTTCAACAACTGATGCTGGTATTGAACTATTTGAAATAATCACTGGTGCCTGGGAGAGGTCGGAGGATGCCCTAGGTGTATTTTGTGACCTATCTAAGGCATTTGACTGTGTTCAGCATGACACTCTCATCAGGAAACTCCACCACTACGGCATCAAAGGCACTGACCTCAAACTTTTGAATTCATATCTAAGTGATAGAATTCAGAAGGTTGAGGTTAACCGGAAAAGGTTGGCTGGGTCGGTTGTGAGAATGAGAGTGCCTCAAGGATCAATTCTGGGCCCATCTTTGTTTCTAGTCTATATAAATGATCTACCCTATATGGTAGGCAATAATCATGAGATTGTATTGTTTGCTGATGACACATCATTAATTTTTAAAATGATAAGACAGAAAATAAACTACGAAGATGTAAACAATGCTCTCGCAAATGTTGTTCAGTGGTTCAATATAAATAGTCTAGCGTTCAATGATAAAAAACTAAATGTATAAAATTGTCTGCACCAAATGTAAAACAAGTTGAGTCTGATCTGCAGCTTAATGGGAACAGATTGAATCTAGTAGATAACTCTGTTTTTCTTGGAATTACCTTAGATTCTAAATTGCAATGGGGCGCCCATATCTCACAACTAGCGAGTAGACTTAGTTCTGCAGCGTTCGCGGTAAAGAAAATTCGCTCATTGACTGATGTTAATACAGCGAAGCTGGTATATTTTAGTTATTTTTATAGTATAATGTCCTATGGCATCCTACTTTGGGGCAATACCGCAGATATTGACACGATATTTACACTGCAGAAAAGGGCTATTCGTGGAATGTATAAACTTGGAAATAGAGAATCTCTTCGAGAAAAGTTTAAAGAGATTGGTATCTTGACCCTTGCATCACAATATATTTATGAAAACATTATGTATATATTTATAAGAATAGTAATAAATTTTAAACTAGGAAAGATAATCATGATACAAATTACTCTGTAAAGACTAGGAACGACCATAAGTTAGCGTTTCCTAAATTAAGGCTGGCTAAAAGCAGCAAATCATTTATTGGAATGTCAATACGTATATACGTATATAACAAAATTCCGAAGTCAATTCAATACCTGCCATTCAATAAATTTAAATCAATCGTTAAAAACACTCTATCTCGAAAAGCTTATTATAAAACTAAAGATTAGGTACTTAGATGATAAAAGGGCATGGGATTAAGCACAACAGGATATTTCTAAAAGTTTCTAATTACTTAATAATTTTGTTTACGGCTTGGCTGTGCAGTATATATATGACATACTGGTGACTGTCCCACTCACTTATTTTCTTGTCAAGACAACAGCAAGAACGTCATGCTCCCTCAGGCGGCATGGCTAGTGGTAGCGTCGGGTATCGGGTCACCCTCTTCCCTAAAATATGGTTGAGGAGGGTGATGGCTGGTGCTTGCGTTAACTCGTGAACGGGTGCTTCTAGCGGTCCCAGGTCGTTTTGCTAATGATACTATGACTATTTTATTCCTTTCTTGTTCAAATACTCTGGTCCCAGTTTGTCATGTTCGTATTGTGCATCCATAGTTCATTGCATCTGCTATGTAAGCAATTTGGTTGTGGCATGACATTGGCTCTCACAATCAGCTGTCTTGTGTTTGTTTTTTTTCATGTCACGGTCAATTTGTACTGTACCTATTTGTATTAATTTGATAATTCTGACTGAAAAAGAGTGCCAAGAGTTTTTTTCCGCCGGCTTTTTTTGTCTCTTGGTCTACTGTAATATCTTATTTAACAACTATTAACAACTAGTTAAAGCCGAAGTATGTGATGACTGACTTCATCAAGTGTTTTGTGAAATTCCTAAGATGAATAAAACTTTTTTGAATTTTTTTACGTTTTCGTGCGTTGTACACTTGACTTAGAGCAAAATGGTTGAATTTCTGAAAGAAAAAATGCGTGAAATGGACCGACGAGCTTTCAACTGTCACATCAAGTCACACAAATTGTGTTGTTGTGATTTGTGAAGTGTTCTCGTGCTAATTTTTATTGATTTGTTGAGTTCATTGATAATTACCATGTCAAATAAAAGTGTTTCTTCTAGGGCCTGGGGCTTAATTTTACAAAAGAACAGATAATGCTGATTGCAGCGATGGAACTATACACCGGCTTCTTTAAAATAATAATCTTTAAAATAGCCCCACAGAAAATAACCAAGTGGATTTAAATCTGGCGAGCGTGGTGGCCATGCAACTGTACCACCGCGTCTTATCCATCGGTTCGGGTACGACTCGCTTATTGCCGTCACATAAACCGTAAATAAAATAGATTTCTGCGTATTCACGAGCAGTAAAAGCAGCGGGCATTTTCAGAAATTGAGAATAATTGAATAATATTTATGTGTGATAACTGAACAATTTTAACAATTAAGAAAAATATGTTTTTTTGTATTTACTTGAATCAGTCGAACTGTTTTTTTAAATGCCTGGTTTAAAATAAAGTTTTCCATTTTCTATCCAGGCAGCATCTTTTCATAGATCTCAAAATAAGAAATAAAATCATTAAAGATATTTAGGACTAAGTGGGTTTTGGTATAGTTTTATAGTAAAAAATGTGTTTCTTTATTTTTTTTGTGACCTTTATATCTTTTCGGAATTTGTATAAATTGTAGCTGTTTTTAAAAAAAATATCACCAAAACTGCCATACTTTTTTTACACCAGCATAATTTCAAAGTGAGTTTATAAATCGTAGGATTTAAAAAAAATACATGTTTTAGCTTATATTTTCACAGATTACCAATAATCCCTCAAAAAATAAAAATTATTTAGAGAAATTAATCTTTTATTAACTATCTGCAAAATTAAAAGTAAAAAAAATGAAAAAAGTTACGATACGTTTTCTGCACGCAATAGGAGAAAATCCTATAAATATTCAAAATCGTTATATCTCAAAAACTACTTAGCCTAGGAAAAAAAAATGGTGTTTCGGATTCCAAACAACCCCTTGTATCTCCAATTTTCCGGGACACCCTGTATATATAGTATAAGCTAGATGTAAGTACTAACATAGTTTTAAGTAAAATTGGTCTCATGGTCGAGCTTTATGTGTAAGTAAGAGAATTAATAAATTTACAATAAAATAAACAGTGACAATTGTTGAAACAAAACTTATTTAAAAAAAAACCTTACTTGAGCCAAATCTACCCTTAAATATTTTCGATTCTTTGTTTATATCTTATTTGTTTTCGGCTAATTTCGAAGTTTGAGCTCCCTGAAGGAAGAAATCGACGAGATTTACAAAAATAAACGATAAAAGTAAGTGGCAATAGAAATTTTTAAAGTTTTTGACCAGAAAGAGATTTAAAAACCTTACCTGTCCTTACCTAAAGTTTTTAGATTTTGTGTTAATATCGTATTTTTCGAATATATCGTATTTGTGTATAATCACAGAATAAGTAATAGTTGGTACAGAAGAATTACTCCGCAAGAAAATCTAAATAAATTCGAGTCTTGCTACGACGCGATACGGTGGAATTCAGCTCGCACAGCATTACGTACTTGCAAATTTATATACCTAGAAGTTTTGTCTCTTTCTATCGCATGCCTCTTATCTTTTCTTACGCTGTTAGGGTTGCTGCCTAGTGAAGAATAATTAATCTCTTTATTTGTAATTAAGAATCTACCGATGTAGGTATTACTGTTATTCTACCTTTGTAAAAAATATTGCTTCAACTTACCTAAAGTACAAAATGAAAAAAAAGTTACGACGAAATTTTTCGTAATACTACCTATGTTTTGTTTGCTAAATTGAACATAATCAAAGCTAAACATAATCTAATTGAATATTTGTTTCTTTTTATGTCCATTTTTAAATACTATTTGCGACCTCGATCATAGAATTACTGTGAGTGCTATTAGGTAGGTAGGTATCTAAAACGTCACGACGGGCGCGCGCGTGACACACGATCCATTCGAAATACGCCGGCGGAGCGCTTCGCTGTAGGTAAATAACGGAAATAGCGAATAGTATGTTTTCAGGTCCTGCTCTCACGCAACCTAATGCAATAACGCTGTATTCTTAAAATGCTTAATTTAAAGTGTTTAGTCTAGATAATTTTAAGGTAGAAATTTAGGATAGCTTTTAAGTCAGTCTGTCATGTTCAATCAATGTATAAAGTAAAATATATTTTCGCGTCTCCATACAATTCGCCAACTTAAGTACATTGCTCGTAGTTTGTCAACTTTATAATTTCGCGTTCTTTTACTTCCAATCATTAATCTGTTGATGACATCAATTAAACACAAATTGTCAATCATTTATCACTTTATTTCAAAATTTCGATAATTTAATAGATAAATTAAAATTAAAAGTTAAGAGCTAAAGATTTTTTTATTCTCTTATTTGTTGAAATGAAACGCCAGGTTATATGTTTTGACAGCTCTGTCGTGCCTAGGAGACGCATCCGTATTCCGAATAATTGATTCTTTTCGAGCAAAATCCTCCGCAGCTACTGTTTCCGCAACCAACTGCACTGTTTCGCCCAATTCTTGTGCTATTTCTTCAAAAAAACTGTCAATTGCTTTTTGATCTGGAGTTGATAAGTCTAAATCGTTTTCAGACATCAAAATATTCTCTAAAACATCGCTTACATCTCTTTGTATCGTGCCTAATTTAGGAATTTCAATAATGTTCCGAGATGGAACATCTCGGGTGATGTCAATTACAGCTGCAGAAGGTAAAACATCGTAAAGCTTAGTGACGTTTGTGACTTCATTACTCGTAGAACTTTTACTGTCATTATTAACGTTAACAAGTTCATATGTAGGGGCTTCCAATGATTTTTGAGGAATTATAATCTTTTCAGTAGTGGTCGTTTCAGTAGTAGTAGTGCGAATAGGTGCTTCAATAGTTTTTAATGGTATAACATTCTCATTCTCTACGGAATTATTATTAAATTTGGTAACTTTTTCCTTCGTTGGTATAGAATCGTTTTTAACTTTTTCTGCCAGGATTTCCTCAAATTTAGCGTACAAATTTACATCACCGTTTTCAGTACTGTTGTCATAAGCATCTGTTGTCGAATCATAACTGCTGGATTTTAAAACCAACGTAGTTACATCTGCTGAACTATCTGCTTGGACACTACTTGATCCTTGACTTTGCGATTGTTGAGACGATGTGCTTACACCATATTTACTTCTGTGCTGATCACTATAAGACTCTTGACTTTGTGAAAGGAATGACGAAGAATTTGAATCATCTGCGCTCTTAGGATCACTACTACTTGCGTCAAGCATAACATCAGAACTTTCAGAACTTGAAATAGCAGATTCTGATTCAACACTGGACGATTTTGATGAATTAACGGAATCAACATTTAATGGCAAGACGGAGGGATAGTCTTCTGGATGTTTCATATTTGTAGAATTTTTCACTAACTCTAGTGATATCACGCTGGAATCATCTTTATGTGCATTATTCTTTCGTAATGTTTCTGTAGTTGGTTTTACTGTAGTAGATATAATGTCTGGTTCTGAAGATAAATACGAATGCACCAAAAGTATATTTTCATCTGGATCTTCACTAGCATTCTCTGAAATGTCCTCAGACAAGATATCACGAAGCTGTTTTATTATTTTAGCAATAGCATGTTCGGTAAGGTCTACTTCATTTTCAACAGATTTGATAAATTGGTTAACTTTGACATCAGGTTTTTCACCTATATTTGTATTTATTTCTTTTGCTGCAACATTAATCCAATCTTCTTCTGATTTTTGTATTTTTCCAATCTTTTGAATATGTCCAACTGTATGAATATGTTGACTATTTTCTTTGTTCATTTTCAAAAGACTTTTGAATTCTGTCCCATCAAAAAAATTAGAATTATTATATTTTCCATGATTATGTTTTTTAGAATCAGCGTCGCTATTGATTGGGACAGAGCTTTGAGTGGGTTTTTTCAAAAACTTTTGAACTGCTATTGAATGGTTTTCTTTTGATGCTAGTTTGTCTTTACGCTTGCGAATATCAAGAGCTAACTCCAAGTGCTTAATTAACTGGAAAATATTTTTACGTTTGTGCACAGCAGAAGATGGATGCTCCGTATAGTTAATAGCTAAGCTCATGTCATCATTGGCTGGACGAGATTTCTCATGAGATTCTGGGTGTTTTCGGATGCTAAACTTTCCTGTATGGTCGATGCCCTGAACTCTGTGATCAACATTTGCTGTGGTTTCTCGCTGGCCTACGGGTTCAAGGATGTTCTCATTGTTTTCACTCTTTAGTGCTTTACGTTGTTTTTGAGAAGTTGGTTGACGAAGGCTGAGTCGCCGAGGATGACGATGTATGTACTCCAACTCTTGTGAGTGTTCTGATGAGTCCAAAAGAGCGAGTAACTGAAAAAAAATGGGTTTTTTTAAATGTAATTTTTTTAAACCGGACAGATAGATTTCACTATTTATTTTTTAATTTTATAGTCAATAAACTGTAATGGAATGTTAAAATAGTTTTAAGTAGTCAAATATGCTTAGACCGCCTTAGAATAGCCCTGTTACTTCTGGATAAAATTGTTTATGAAAAAGCAGCTACTTTTTGTTTTCAGTTTTTTGGCAAATATATCAATATACTCCAGTGGTGATCTGTTGAAACATGTTCTGTTTTGAATTTTTTTATTAGACATATATTCACACAGCGCCATCTAGCCTTAAAATAAGCACATAAGCTGTTGTTCTTGGTACTAGATAACGGAAACACATACAAATACTACTTTTCTTTCGTATTACATGCCATACATAATACAAGCAGACAAACAAACATTTTCATGCACTCAAATATTTTCCTTGTGTGGGAATCGAACGCGTGACCACAGCCGACTAAGTTTGCGTCCACACTGAATGCGCGGTGACTGGAGCCTAAAGCGAGCGTAGCTGGCGGTGGCCACAGTGACACGCGAACTCTTCTGCGGTATGGCGTTTATTAGGTATTGAAAGCAATGGACAACAGTTTGGCATTTCTACTTGACAGTCCTATTCTTAGATGGGAGTTACATTAGAGATGGTGTTCACGAAACAAATAAAAACAGATAAACGGGGGATTTCTTTTTTTGTTTGAAGAATTTTATTTTGTTAAATAAATTTGGTGATTTAGATTGAAAGACTTATAAACAGCTCAGTATTCACCACCATTTTACACCAAAAAATATGCAGACGCGCACACGCCGAGCGAAAAGACCGAACTGGTTTGTTAACCCCGCCACCCGCGCATTAGGTCGCTTGCTGATTAGGCCCGTAGTAAGGCCAGAAAGCGCGGACAAGAACGTTTGAAACCTACGCTCGTTCACTCGTTCAAGAGTCGCGCTAGGCCTTAGTCACTACAGTATGGATGCAAAAGCGCTAGCATTATATCGGTGGATGACTCGGACAGTGACAGTATTGATACAAATAGTCCGGAGGATTCTACTTATCTTCCAGAGAATCAACACTAGAGGACTGTTCAGATTCAGTTTTTTGTCAGTTCGTGTTGCGTTTACAAATCTAACAACTGGAAAGTCAGGTATACGTTACTGTCCCCCGAAAACTTAAACGAGTTTTTAAGCTTTTTACTATATTTCGCAAAATAATTGATTTGGACCTAAATGCAATTAAGTTAAGGCCAGTATGGTTACCATAAATCTAATAATTAGTTGTATAATTTATAATTGCAAGCTAAGTATTTATTTATTTATTTATAAAAAAAACACAAAGAAAAGAACACATTATGTATAAATGGCGGCCTTATCGCTTGGAAGCGATTTCTACCAGGCAACCCAAGTATTCCAATTTTGTAAGAAGTAAGGATCATGACAATTTTATACAAATTACTGGGGCGATGCTGCGCACACAACCGAGGTTTTGTCTAAAATTGCTAACAAGAGCCTTAACATAATAAAAAAAAAACAATTTCGTGTTCGATTTTCCTTAAGAATTAGTTTATTCTTTAGTAACGGTCATGACCAAAAATTTATCTACTTTCATATTATTTAAAATAAAGGATAAAAAGAATAACAAATAATTTTTTAGCTAAATTTGTTATTTATATCACTCAAGAAAACCAAGATAAACCTAAAATATTCAAAAAAATATCAGTTATTTTCAAAGATAGGGAGCAATATAAAAGAAAACGCCCATATATGTTTGATATTTCGCTTCCATCGTCGTGACCGCGCTAGGCTCGCAGTGTGGACGCACACTTAGTGAGACAGCTTCAACCCCATCGCCGAAGTGGTCGTCATTATTGCTTTTTCTCTCTGTGATCCTCATTTATTATCAAGAATTTTATTTTATTATTTTCGGAAAACTTACAGCTAGTTAAAAATGCTTTAGTATATACTTAATATTACAAATGCAAAGGGTGTGAGTGATGGATGTTTGTCCCCTTTCGGGCAAAACGGGTTGATCGATCTGTATGTCTGGTAGGTACAGATATATATAGATGACAGACTGGAACAACACATACACTTTTTTATTTAAGACTGAGCCCGCGTTTGACCTCAATCTCACCTGATGGCAAGTGAAGATGAGGTCGAAGATGACAGCACATGTGCCTAGGAGAGAACTGGCTTTTCGTAAAGTATAGCCGGAACACATCACCGCCGGAGCGGTAAATATTTGGCGGCAGATTATTGTGAAGGGTGGTCGCTGACGGGACCCTTCAGCTCGGAGCAGTCGTCTTCTACGACACGATCATCCAGGAGCGCTAGGGCTATTCTAAGCAGACCCCACACTAGAAATATCTGATAATTCCGCAAAAAACTTCAACAAAAACAAAACTTCATGTAACTTCTTATTACATTTGCGTAATGATCTAAAATGCTACTACAAAAATAGTGGGGTTGCGGGATCCATTCCCACACTGATCAAGAAATAGAAATGTTCCGGGTCTGGGTGTTCATCCATATACAGGGAAACTGGTGACAAATTTTAGATATTATAGAAGCGCACTCTGTACTCAATTCCAATCATAATTATGTACCTAATAAAAGTAGGTACTTACTTAATTTTTCACTAGAATTCCCTATTAATAAACTATATTTTTTTTTTTCTCTTCGTGTATGATCTCAAACTATCGCGTCGTCGAAATTCAACAGTGACTCACCAGTCACCCTGTACATAATTTTTGTAGGTCTCCTCCTTGTTCGCTACATGGTATCCCATATCACAAGCTGTGCTTATTATGTGGCCATGTAGTTGTGTGATTGTCTGGGGATTCCTGCCTTACCTTAGTCGGCTCCTCGTGAGAGGCATCCTGACGCAGCGCGTCGTGGTGCCTGGGAGAGCTCGTGCTTCTTCCACAGATCGTCATCACCAGACACACCACTAAAACAAACGAGAAACGAATACTATACAAGCTTTATTTCGTATTTTTGTTTTATATAAAACTGTTCCGTTACCGACTGAGTGACTGACAGACAACGTACAGCCGTAACTACTGGGCGTAGAGAGCTGAAATTTGAAACATACATTCTTTAGAGGATGTAGGGGTGCACTTAGGAAGGAATTCCCGAAACTCCCACGGGAACGGGAATTATTGGACATTTTAGTTGGTATGAAAAATCTTATTCCTTGAGTGCATGGATACGATACTTGGCATAAAGGTTCTTCAAAAAGTGACCGGTTGTTTTATGCAAGGAATTTCCGAAATTCCCACGGGAATGGGAAATATATGATGTTTTAGTTTGTATGAAAAAACCTTATTCCTGGAGTGCACGGATGTGATACTTGGTATAAAGGTTCCCTGTTTGTATTATGAAAGAAATTCCCACGGGAACGGAAAATATAGGACTTTTGAGTTTATGCGTGTACGAAGTCGCGGGCAATTTCAATTCAATTCAATAGATAAAAATACCAAATAACATCGATTCCGGCTGGGACTCGAACCCAAATGTCACACTACTAACTGAGCTAACGGGGCCTGGTCGTTAATCATTGGAATTATTCGGTATAGTGGATTAGAACTGAGATCCTTAAAATTGCTGTAAAGCAGTTTGGTCTCGGGTGGTGTTACGTTAGCATATAAAGAACTATGCAATATAAAGTCTGGCTAACGAAGGTAGATACGGTACTGGGGGTTTTTGTAAACTTTTTATGACAGTACCTACTAGCATAAATGTTATATGTCAATAAGTTGTTGTTCTGGTGTCACTGTTGTCAATGAAGTGGTTGTTGGTGATTTTGGTAATTGAGATTTTGGAATTGTCATATTTGAAAATACATAAAAAATAAAAAAATGATAGTTTTATAATCAATGTAGGAAACAGTGATACCAGTGACTGAGGATTCATTCCATATAGAATTGCTGGATTCAGATTTTGATTCAATGCATAAAAATAATTATTGTATTATATTGTTTTATTTTTAAACCTGATTAATACTAGTTGAATCTCATTTTAATTATATACTTCTCATCAAAAAGTAGGACGGTACCAATATTATTATTTTTTACGATAATTTTATTTAAAAAAAATAATCAAGCTTTTCATTACTCGTCGGGATAACCATGTTGCAATTGTTTTAATTCGTCGGGTTTTTCCACTTTCATTAGCCGGACTATACCAATTAATTTCAATAGTCAACCACCAGGCCCGGCTAGCTTAGTTGGTAGAGTGCCCGAAATGCGGGAGATCCCGCCTGGGTTCGAATCCCAGGCTGGATCGATTTTATTTGGTATTTTTATCTATCAATATTTTTTTCACAAAATAAGTATTATTTCTACAGTTTATCTAGTCTCCATAGCACAAGACTTTTAAGAAGCTTGACTCTAAATATCTACAAGTAAAGTTATAATTAAAATATAAATATAAGTAAAGATATAAGAAATGTATAAGTTATCTACATTAATTTAATCTTACTCCTTAGGTACTAATATTATAAATGCGTAAATTTTGCATGTATGGATGAATGGATGTATGAGTTGAAATTTGTTCCCCAATCACGTCCGAACGGCTCAACGGAATTCGATCAAATTTGGCATAGTGGTAGTGTATAGTTTGGAATAGCTCATAGGCCAACACGATATTCTCGCGGGATTCGAAATTGCGTGGATGAAACGGCGTGAAACAGCTCGTATATTATACATTCTAAATAACTATTGAATGTTATATGTACTAGTAAGTTATGTTATAATTGTTTAAATATGTTTTAAATAAATAAGTTGATAATGTAGTGTGGTTGGAAATAGCTATTTATTCGAATAATATGTTAAGGGTTTTTTTTGCATTGATGCTTAATTATTCTTAAATATCTGCAAAGCAAAACCAATAGATGTATCTACGTCAGCAATATAGCGCGTACAGACTACACTAAGAATTTTAATGGCAACGTCCAGGGCCTGAAAGTGGCAAGTGAGAGAGATATTTTTCAGAAGTTTTTTTTTCTAATAAAGAGAAGTTTCTTACCTGCTAGTAGCTTCATGGTGTTTGTGTGGGCGCGCCTCCGCAACTTGAGCCAATGCAGTTATATAGTGCAGTGTACACCGCACAACTCGATGATTACTTCACTGAAAAAAATGTAAGCTGCGTCAATATTATTGCTTATTTAGTCTGTGCCGGGTGATGCTGCACTCAACCCTGAAGAAAGACTCAATAACAGCCCGAAGCTAGTGGGATATATACGAATATCATGTGAGTACCTGAAGCCGCTTTACAAATATCTAGCTGCTAAATATCGGGGTTTTTCCCGCGCAATTTCTAATCCCACGGGAATATCGGGATAAAAATTTCCTTAGGATATGTGCTGTTCCAATGTGCCCACTATCTCTATCTTAATCCGTTGAGCCGTTCTGCCGAGATTGAGGAACAAACGTCGAAACTTTTCAACCGACTTCCAAAAAAGGAGGAGGTTCTCAATTCGTGTGTATGTTTTTTTTGTGTCTTTGTTACACGATATTTCGGACAATTATGAATCGGTTTTGTAAAATTCTTGTTTCATATGATGGAGAATACTTCATAGTTGGTCCCACAGAAATTTCATCGAAATCGGTTGAGTACTTCAATAAAAATTTCAAATTTTTTAAAGAATATGTATGATTTCGGAGAATGTTTACTTTGATGACATTATCAACTCAGCCAAAGCTTTGACGTGAAGTCGGTTTTTTTAATGCTCTGCATTCGTTGACTATACACTTATCATATTAGTAGATAATATAAATAAATAAGCCCTTAAGTAAGTGCATATACTTGTTTTACAGGCACTAGACAGCGTATATACGTAGGTACTTAATTTATTTTTCGTTTTAACTTAAATCTCAATTGAAGGTAAATAAAATTGAAGTCGAAGCTCACTGGTATAGGGAAGAACTGGTTCTTTATAAAATATTTCCAGGAAACGTCGATGACATGTGGCGATGAAATTTGGCGGCAGATTGTATATGTAGGGTGGTACTAGCGCGAGTGCCCCGAGATCCTGCCAGCGAGCGGGGCTCACGCGGGTCAGTCGACTTCCACAGCGACAAGGCTATTCAAAGAATAAGTAACACAAAAGAAATGTATTCGA
The DNA here is from genome assembly GCA_944452665.1 of Stenoptilia bipunctidactyla. Taxonomy (NCBI): domain Eukaryota; kingdom Metazoa; phylum Arthropoda; class Insecta; order Lepidoptera; family Pterophoridae; genus Stenoptilia; species Stenoptilia bipunctidactyla. The sequence continues at coordinate 57,679 of OX101746.1, forward strand.
GCAATTTTTGGGAAAGAACCCGATGAACCATGTAAACCGTTATTTAAATTAGCTAACATATTGACCCTGCCTTGTATGTACATTTTGGAGGCAGCCATGTTTGTTAAAAATAATAGCCACTTTTTTACGCAAGCAAAGGATATAACAAAACCAACACGACACGGAAATTGCCTAGTATAGAATACGCAGCCACGTCTTGAATTGTGCTATGCTAGGTGTATTAAAATATTTAACGCTCTACCTATAGAAATTAAAATGTTACCACAAATTAAATTTAAAAAAATGTTAACAAAATGGCTACTTGAAAAATGTTTTTATAAAGTAACAGATTTCCTAACTATCAAAAAAACCTAATACCTAATTATAAATTTATTCTAAGCAAGTAGGAATGTATTGATGTACTGAAAATTTGCATGCCATATTATGTGGTGAAATATGAATGTTCTAGTACTTATAAGTAATTTTTAAGATCTTCTTGTACCATATTTTTTGCAAATAAATGTTTGATTTGATTTAATTTGATTGAAAGACAATCCTGCGCGGCTTAAACACATATAAAGTATCCCACCCAGGCCAAAGCAAACAAACATTTTCATGTAGATACACAAATACTTGCATTGTGCGGGAATTGAACCCGCGACCACTGGCGTCTGAGGCAACCACTGTAAGTCCGTCGTCACAATGAGTGAGCTGAAAGTGTACGGAGCAACAAATAAATAATTCTTTGAAATTAATTCAAGCTCTACTAAAGTTTACAAAAACCGAAAGCTGCAAACCATTCTGCATCTAAGTGCTTGATTATCAAGTTTTCCAATTTTGACCAATTATGAAAAAAAAAGACGTGTGGCACTCGGAGACTGCCGCGGTAAAGCTATTGCATAGCATTTTTTATCAACTTATGCAATACAATTATTTATTTATTTTATTAATGCAGTAATGTTTGATCTAATATGAAGTTCTACAAGTTCCTAATAGATGGCGCTGATTGTTTATTAAAGCCCGCATGTAAAGTTATGAAATCAAAGTATCACTGCTGTGCCGGTCGAAGTGGGGGGTGTTAGGTTTTTTTCATTACGGAATTTCTGGATTCGGTCCCCACGCTCAAGGCCCGCGATAGAAGCTATGCAATAGCTTAAAAAATCTGCTCTGTCAATGTTGTATGTTTTCGTAGTTTAGGCGGTGAATGTCGTTTTATTTTCAACTCTATTTAAATGAAAACATGTTTAAGTTTGGATGTATGGATGTCTGTTCCTAAATCACGGCAAATCGGCCGATATTCCGACGACATTCGAGATCACGCGGGTAAAACCACGCTAGTTTTTATTTTTACGGTTAGTTTTTATTATAGGTTTTTGCGGTAATTTGTAATTAAATTAATTCAAGTTTAGCTTTACTATCTATTACTACTTTTGACTGCTTTATATTTCAATTCAAGTTTACAATCCCATTGTTGTCCACCGTAAACACTATTGTCTCGTCACTAATTTCATTGGATTCGTCATTTTACTAATCAGATATTCGCAAATGAGGTTGGACTCGTCACCCGTGACGAACTGAGCGCGTTAATTCCGATGTGCGGAGTGTGGCGGCGGCTTGCGTGGCGAGAGGACACAATTACTCAAACCATTATTGAAAACGTACTTAACACGTCTTTCTTTTGTTAATTAAGGATTAACATGACACCTGATGTTAAGTGAACATGAAGACTTAGGTGATACACGTCCATCCACGAGAAACATTCACTCGACGCTTAAAAGTCCCAGGAATGTAGGTACTAATACATACATACATAGCTTCACGCCTGTATCCCTTATGGGGTAAGCAGAACACCAGAGGTTATAAGACCATCTGATGTCACGTTTGACTTTGGGGGTATTATAATGATGGATATAGAGACTATTGCAGTGACAGGGGATTAGCCTATCGCCCACAAAATATTTGCCTGGGAAGAGAAGCAGCTGGTGCATTCTATGTTTTTCTTTTGCTCCTAGTCCAGCATGGAAGTGTACTAATTACTAAGAATATACCAAATAAGGAGGATAAAGTATAAAGAATCTTTTAAAAATAAATTCAAAGAATTACTTCTAGAGAAGCAGAAACTGCCGTCTCTTTGATGCTTCATTGGCAATGAAAATGTTTATTATTAATCCAGTTTTTTTGACCTATTATTCTATGTAAATTTAAAAATGAAAGGGCTTACACATAATTACATATAATTATTTATTATTTATTGGTTTATTATTTGATTATTTTTTTTTTTTATTTAAACTATTTATTTTAGATTTGGTTAGGTGCCGTGTGTACCTCCTCAAGGCAGTAGCTGAAAACCAGCGATTTACTCTCTGAGTAAATAATTACGCTGAGCTATGGCCGATTGCAATGCTACAGCACATTACATTATCATTATTTTTTTTGTTTTGTTTCAAATTGTATCTTTTTTTATTAATGTGTGTGCATGTAGTACCTCAATAAACGAGTTTATCTATCTATCTATCTAAATAGTCAGGAAAAATAGACGTAGGCAGTTCATTCCGTACCTTGACGATCTGTATCAAAAAGGAACTATCCAAGCGCTTTTTGGAATATCTACCACAGCTGCGCACTTGTGCAGGCCGAAGTTTACAACTTTACTAATATAAAAAAGCTGAGATTTGTTTGTCTGAGCGTGCTAAACTCTGGTAGTTTCGCTCTGACTTGAAAATATTATTTTTGTATTTGATATCCTAAATTGTTGAAGAAAGCTATATCATTCAGCAGTTCTCGTGGGGCCAAAGTTACACGAATCAAATCACGTGAAGCTGCTACTTCATTGTAATTTGACATTATATTAGGCAATTATAATGAGAATAGTCCTGCCGCCCCTGTATGAACGCAGAAGGCGTCTTCGAGCTTGGTTGATGCAATACAACCGTGACGTGATCCGACAATATGTCATGAAGATCCAGTTCCTCACGACGCCAGTATGCTGTCATCTAAGACCACACCTTCTTTATTTAGGAAGAGCTATTTCGCGAGTATAGAATGAAGGCCAAATGAACTTTCTTTAATAACTTGTGTTGTGCTATTAGGTAACGCATAATAAACGTAAGAAATACATGCATATAGAGTTGAAAATAAACTTACACTAACACAATTTAAACATCCATGACTTGACAGCTAATATCTGTATTCATCACACAATATCCGCCGCCACGGGGAATCGAACCAGACATCCGGCATAGAAGACAATGCGTGTTGCCAAACTTTCGCCTAATTACACCGTAAAAGTTAGATAAACTTACCTAATTTTTGGTTAGTTTCATTTCACAAACAAATAACTATTTACTAAGATAATTTAATTTAATTTAAATTTCTAATTAGCACGTTACAGTCTTCGTTAAACACGATACACAAATAAATCGTTCATTTCATCTCGTTATTATTTATAGGTAAGTTATTGTCAAAATTTCTCTATTGAAAATTTCTCGATAATAGCGCCATTGTGCGATTCTAGTTTAATTTCTTCAAATATAGAATAATAACAACAATGTGAGTGCACAATGGACAAAGCGGCTTTTGACTTTATTCATGTGTTTGTAACGTACTTCAACAAGTCGTAGTTACGTCACTTTTACCGAAATCTCTTTGATGGTGATACTTCATTTGGTACAGAGGTGATCCCATATACATTTCATTCAAATCTAAAAAAAATAATGAAACCTAAAAACCCATAAGTAGACGACGTTGGACTTTTCACCCTTCAGCAAAATTTTTGGTTAGGACTAGAAAATGTGAGTTAAAATATTTCATTATCTTGTATCGACAAGCTGTGTATTTTCAGTTTATTGACGTATTTTTAATCATGTCCATTTTCTAAAGGTCAGTTATCGCAACTCTTTATGATGAGCCCACTGCAAGGGTATGAGTCTCACTGGGTGACGAGGAGGTTTAAGCCATATTCCCCTAAACTGGCCCGGTGCTGGTTGATAGATGTCAGAAGTTTCAGGGCGCCGAAATGGCTTCTGACAAATCCTAACGAATAGATACTGTATACAAAAATAAATCACCCGGACCGGACCGATTGCTTAGCGTGCAATCCGAAGCATGGAAGTCGCCGTGAGAAAAGAATGCTCGGCGGCGGCCACCTATACTTTTAACGACCGCGGAGCGTTGCTTGACCTGCGATATCGATTGATATCACTACCACAGCGCCACGACGACATCAAAAATAAACATCAGTAATTTGAGAAAATACTATCTGGATTTAATGATTTGCAAAATTAGTCATTGAAACTAGCCAATGGCGGTACAGGTAATTCAGATTGATAATATAAGTCAGGCTTAACGAAATATCTCTCGCCATTGGTAAGTCCATAAATTGTGATTGTTCGTAGCTGGCAAATTTTGACCTACTTCTCGTTGGTTGTATCTTTTAATCTGTTAAATATTGAAACCAAACGAATTTTGAATAACGAAACTGATACGAATTGAATAATAACTGAAGTCAAGAAAAAACTGTATCAAATCAAAATTGATTACGCCAAACGCGAGATAATCGCAGACAAACATATATACTTAATGGTCAAACTGAGAACCTCCTTTTATTTGAATAGTTTAAAAACATACAGGCAACCTCGTTAATTCTAGCACGGACCATAAACAATTATAACCGAAATAAAACAAAAAAAGGTAAAACAAAAAATTTTATGAACTCGGTTGAAACTCATTTTTTTTTATTTGTGCTTACAGAAAGACATATTAAAGACCTCTTAAGTATATTAAAATAACTAAAGATAAATAAATAACAAATCAAGAAATAATTGAAAATGACGACAAATAAATGAAATTGCAGAAAAAAATATTAAATTATACCTACATAGGTACTAAGTAATTTGTTGAAAGTGCAGTATTAGTTTGCAGGCTGACATATGATTAAAGCTATGCGTTATAGATAGACAATTACATACCAAAACTTATAATGTGCACAATCAATTTTAGGATCAAAATCTTTTTAGTGTGACATTATTTTGACATTATGTGACATATTCAGTATTTCATTGTTTCACATTAAAACCCACTAAGCACCTTAATGGATAATTTTCTTATGATTAAGTGTACAAATATTTTAGCTGTCGTCATGATAAACCGATTTCATAATGTACCTACGTAAAATTTTTTTTCAATACCCATAAAAACGGAAGGTTGAAATCGAAAAATATTACTAAACCTAGACTCTGTATGTCCATCTGTCAACAAATGGTATTTTAGAAACCGTGAGAGTAAGGCAATTGATATATTGTGAGTTTTGTAGTTCTGCTGTCACTATTGTTGGAGCTAACGATAAGTTGGCGATATTAAGGGCGGGTTGTATCAAACGGTTAGTTATCGTATCATACGTACGTAACTTTTTGACGATTACATCAGATGTTTAACATACGTCAAATACAAAGCGTTGTTTCATCATAAAAAAAACTGTTCGTCAATTTCTTTTCTCTTCCTTTCCACAATTGAAACATCATCACTATCATTTAAAATATATGAAAATAAAACAGAATCCATACTGTTAAAAGCTTTCAACCGAAGATGTCCTGCCTGTCAACTCAGTTGTCACTAGAAAGTTACGTTAACCAGTGGGTGGATGGACGGTCAACGTAATCGTTAATTTTTGACGTCCGTTATACCTATAACCCGTTTTCTAACTTGACAGTGGTTAACGCCATTTTTAACGTTGACAGACACGTAAAGTAGTTGTGATACAACCCGCCCTAAGATATTAGTATGACTTTATTGTAACGGAAGTATGTTGGTAGTACTGTTAAAGAGGGCACTAAATGCAATGAATGACGGACATTCGATTGCAGCGCCATAGGTTATATCTTGAAGTAGGATGATGGCAAGTGACACAGATACAGTTAGGACGGCTAGGTGCGCTGACGTATCTCAGACTGACGGTCGATAGTAGCTCGGTATTAATTGAGTTGGCATTGTAACTGACGGAACGGACTCGCGAATAAAGATTTTGTTGTGACTAAGCCAGGGTTATACCCAAGCCCACAGACTCGGTACTAAGTAACTGTCCAGTGATTAATTCTATCGTGTTTTATGAGTAACGCTTCTTTTCGTTTTGTTTGTTTTCCGACACTATGAAAGCTTAAAATCATTATCATTATCATCATCATTCAGCCAGGAGTCATCCACTGCTGGACAAAGGCCTCCCCCATGGTTTTCCACACAAATCGATCCCGCGCTGCCTTCATCCAGCGTTCACCGGTGATTGACCAGATGGTCGCGTCGGTCCACTTGGCCTTCCTACGCTACGTCTCCCAGTACGTTGTCGCCACTCGAGAACCTTACTGCTTCAGTAGCCATCCGTTCTGCGAGCTATGTGCCCTGCCCATTGCCACTTTAGCTTTGCAACTCTTCTGAATATGTCGGTGACTGTGGTTACCTGCGAATCTCCTCGTTTCTGATTCGATACCGCAAGGAAACTCCAATAAACTAATTTTAAAGCAATATTCAAATCACACTTCGCAAAACCTTGTTCAATATGGTGCTTAGCAACCTGTCTACAATTACAAAAGAAATCTGCAGGTGTCAATAAATAATTGCATAACTTGTTTTGCATGTGTTCATTATCTGAACACGATCTGATATCTAAGAGTAATGGTTATCTTACTAATCTTACTTAACCCTTTAACCGCCACGGTCGGATATAGCCGACAAATATTTTCGAGTCCATTCCGCCAAGGTCGTATATATACGACTAAAAATTGCCATTCGTTTCATATGCTTTTTTTAATTAATAACGCTGTATTATATAAAAAAATGTTAATATTTGGTAAATGGTTAATCAAGTTTTTTTTTAAATAATTTATTCAATGTAATCACAATAAAATTTCAATTACATGTGTATAAGCCGCACCACGAAAACCGCGCAGGGTTTATCTGGGTTCCGGCGAGTCGCTATGTGCATGTTAGGTACAACTTGATATAATAATTACTTTATCTTATTGAAGTTTAATCAGCGTTTGGAATTTACGTTAAGACAATATTATATTATTCTTTACATTTCGATAAAAAGTAGTTTTTTGATGTAAGCTTGAATTTTTTTACATTATTTTTATAAGCACTTTGTATTTCATCTGGAAGTATATTTACGTACATAGGTATTATGTAGTTTGTAATTCTAGTCCCATACAGATTGTTGAACTTTGGAAGAATATATTTATTTAGGTGTAAGACATTTCTTAAATGCTGAGGTCTTAATTTTTCTACTAAATAGGTAGGATTGTTAGATTCTGTTAAAACAAGGTATTTTATTTTTTTCATTTACACTCATTACTTTGCAATGATTAAACATGCATTTTTCATGGTTACTAAGTTTTTTCAAAGTGTTGTTCAGAATAATATTTTTTAGCATTTTTAATATGTCATGTATGTTCTTCGATAGGTACTTAGGCCGTAATCTATGACCGACTCCGCCAGGGCCAATTATCATTTACAATTGATTACACTTAAGTTTCTTAAGTAGAAAACCTTAACAATATGTAAGAAGTTAGATAAATTACTGATTTTATTATTAGAAAATTGCATTGACGTCCAGCGCCATTGTCGGATATATCCAACCATAGGAACGGGACATAAGCAAAGATTTACTGATACGAAAATCCACTTAAGTAAAATTAATTTCTATTTAAACTGACTATTTTTTAACAAATAAATAAAAACAATTAAAGCAATTGTTACTATAGAAATAAATATGTTTAATTTCATTAAATAAAACACTTTTTAACCGGATTTATCGCGTATATTTACATTTTAAATTTTGACTCGAATTATGCCTTACATCGGGCTACTTTATGTGGAATAATGAGTTTTATCTACAAATTGATGGTGTTGCTATGGGCTCCCCAGTGTCACCTGTAGTTGCTGACATCTACATGGAAGACTTTGAGGAGCGTGCTCTCCACATGGCACCCGTCGTGCCGAAGATCTACAAGAGGTACGTTGACGATACATATACAATCTTACCTCAACATAAAGTAACTGCTTTTCTAAACCATCTTAATTCCCTTAATACTAAAATACAATTCACTATGGAATTAGAACAGGATAATAAGTTAGCCTTTCTTGATGTTTTAATTAAAAGAAATCCAAATGGTACACTCAGTCACACAGTTTATAGGAAACCCACCCATACTGACCGCTATTTAAATGGAAAGTCCCACCACCACCCGAGCCAGTTACTCGCCGTAGGCTCCTCTTTGTTTCAGAGAGCACATGGAATCTGCGATCCTCAGCACATTGATGATGAACTGAAACATGTTGTCAAGGTGCTTCGTGAAAACGGCCTCAAACCACCTCGTCGCCGCCGCAGTGACCACGTGAAGCCTCAGACAGTCGAACGCAACCCTGCATTTTTACCTTTTGTAAAGGGTGTCACAGATAAAATCTCAAACATTCTTAGGCGCGCTTCAATAAAAACAATATTTAAACCTAATTCAAAAATAAGTCAACATCTTCGCTCAGTTAAATGCAGCATCCCTTTACAAGACCCAGGTGTTTACAAGATTGACTGCGGCTGTGGGCTTTCCTACATTGGTCAAACCAAAAGAAACGTATCAACCCGCGTAAAAGAACACATAGCTGATATTAAAAATCGAAGAGCTTCAAAGTCTGCAGTTTGTGAGCATTCCATGGACAAGCCCAACCACTACTTAAGGTTTGACTCTGTGAAAATTTTATCTAGAGAGAAGCATTACATTCCTAGAATGATCAGAGAAGCGATTGAAATTAAAAAACACCCTAATTTCAATAGAGAAGATGGTTGGAAACTATCACCGACATGGGACCCTATCCTGAAAAACATTAAATCTAACATCCAGCAAGCTGCACGACCTGTAACTCAAGATACTGTCAGCTCGTTTTGTGTCAATCCCGAACGCTACGCTCGAAGACTGAGAAACAGATGGAGATGATGATGTATAACTTTTTTCAATCTATCAATCCGACGCTTGACACCTCAGTCGCTCGTGACCACGGGGTCTGAAAAGACACCGAAACGTCGAGTCAAAATTTAAAATGTAAATATACCCGATAAATCCGGTTAAAAAGTGTTTTATTTAATAGTATGAATCGCGAAAACTTAAGACAATATTATGTTTAATTTCTTTGAAAATAAGTATAAAAATGTCAGTGACTGAGTTGATGACTCCCATCCCTAGCGTGTATGTTTAGAAACGAATTTTGCTCGTACAGGTACACCCAGCGCCACGGTCGGAAATAGACGACCGCTTCTGACGTCATAAGCGAGTGCAACCTTGTGGAATTTTCCATTAATGCTGTGCTTACGCATTAATTATTATGTTTGTGTTATCGATTAATGTGATTTAACTACATTAAAAGATGAAAACTTCAATCTATACATATAATAAAATAGTAGGAAAGTCAAAACTGTACATTGAATATTTTTTTAAAAGAATACTTGGGGTATGATCTACAATCGAAACAGAAACAAAAAATATAGTTTTTAGAATTTTTGTCTGTTTGTCTGTTTGTCTTTCCGGGATAAACTCAAAAAGTACTGCATGGATTTACTTCAAATTTGGCATGAAGATAGTTAAGAAGTCGGGTCAACATATAGGCTACATATTATCACGCTAGCAGTGTTATAATCGTAGGTGCGTTTGGTGCTGCATAGCGTTCACGCAGACGACGTCGCGGGCAGCAGCTAGTACATTATAGAGTCATAAAAAATTTCATCTCTGACTTAATATATTGTGCGGAAATCAATAAATCTTCCAAAATATTTTAAGCAATCTTTGTTTCATTTGGTTGCCGAAATACATACTTACTATTAGAAATTTAATATCAAAGTTGCTCTTTCTATATAAGTATTTGTGTGTTACCTCTTCAAGCTTAAATAGCTGAAACTATTAAGATTGAATTTGAAGCGTGCGAAGCTGGGACGGGTATATCGATCTACCATTGAAGATTCCTATTTGTTGTAGGTATTTATTTTTAGATTTACTGTGCTTGGCGCTGGGAGCACGACAAGTGATATATAGTCTGGTGGGTAAAGGGTTAATACAAATGTGAAAGTTTGGGTGAAGTTCGGGTGAAACTGCGCGAAATAGCTAGTTTAAAGTAATTGATAACAATATTACTGCCAAGCAAAAGAGACTTTTAATATGTATCTGGTGTGCTTTTCTATGAGTGAATTCACAGGGAACTAGTTTATATTAAGTAGGTATAATAGAAATTTCGTATGGTTTTACCACAGACAAACATCTCTTGTAGATGTATGTCGTGGTTTTAACCACTTAACTTTTGATTCCCTAAGATTTTCTACCTCATGTTATCCTAAGCTTTCACGATTCATATTAAGCAAGCTATTATTCGCAGCTCACTTTGCCCATCTGTCCCACGATCACCTCAAATTCTGGTTAAGCATAATAAAGAAAAATTAGTTTCTATATTATTTTTCTCCCTTGTTTTGGTCCCACAACTAGGGAAACCTAATGTTGAGAAAAAGTTATACTTACGCCACTGGGGTCGCCAATTGTGACGGCCAAATTCAACATTCTGGTAATCTAAAACAAAAAAATAAATAATTTTTAATTTATTATCACCTTATCAATATAGAAAAAGATTTAAAATCCACAATCAAAGTGATAGCTTATCGGAATTAATTTAAGTTAGCTTTTATTCACAAACTGTGCAGTGTTACGGCAAAAATGGCGCGATTTGTGGCAGCGATATTACTTCTGGGTCTCAGTGTGGTATCTGGTATGTAGCTAAGTAGTAACTCAAATAATTTATTAGTAATATATTTTTTTTTATAAGGGACTAAACCCGCGTTTGACCTCAATCTCACCTGATGGTAAGTGACGATGAGGTCGAAGATGAAAGCACACGGGTTTAGGAAGGAACTGGCTCTTTATACAATATTGCCGGAACACATTACCGCTGGAGCGGTAACATTTGGCGGCAGACTTTATATAAAGGGTGGTCGCTAGCCAGGCGGACCCAGAAGGGATCCTACCACCAAGCAAAATAAGTAATTACTAGAATTTAAAAGTACAACCCGAATAAAGCAGAATAAAACGAAAAGATAAATAAGCAACATAGGCTGGCTAGCCTGCCGGCTAGTGAGCCGCTCTCGGTGGTCTAAAGGGGCCGCCTGGCTATCTGCAGCTTTTAAATAAAGTCCGCGCGTACTGAGCGTGCTAAGCGCGTTGCTGCGTTCCGGGAATATTTCAATAAGACCCCGTTCCTTGCTGAGCGCTGTCGGATTGGTGCTACTTGAATTAAAGCTAGAATCCCTAAGGGGTTTACGTGGGTCACTAAGATTGGCTACTCTCAAACGCAAGCGCGTTTGCGATAAGTATCCAGGGATTTGACGGCTATTCCAAGCTGGCCCTAATTGGCTTCTAGCTGGTGTCGTCTAGTGAGTGTCTCATGATATTTTTGCAGATGCACTCTCTTTTTGCCAAATTAATTAATTTATGACTTGTTGAATTTTACCTGGTGGATCAGCGCAAAAGCGCAAAATTACTTCTACATACAAAGGCCCTGCCTTAAGGAACAGGCCTTCGCTTCAGTTGCTTGAACATATATTATATACATAGCTTCTATGCAGAACACCAGAGTCTATAAAACCTTCTGATTTCACTTTTGACAAATTTGGAATATGATAAATATTAATATTATATTATAATGATGGAGAGAGACTAATTTGCAGTGACAGCCCATCACCCAAAATAACGTCAATAAAAACTCTGTCCTTGAACTGACTTTAACATTTGCCCGGGAAGAAAATCAAGTCCTCATGTTCACTGACCATCACGTGAGATTAAGCTCAAAGTTTCTGTCACCCTCAATAAAACATTCTCTCACAGGTCTCCCCAATGACTGGGTATTGAAGAAGCTGGACGAGGGTCCACGGTTCCAGCATGTGCAGGCATCTGACAAGGTTGAACTGGTGGACTCGTGGATGTCAGTGGACGAGCTCGCCGCGGCCGTGCGCTACAACCCGGATAGACAGAATGTCTACCACCTGTTTACAAGGTAGGTATTTAAGGAAAGTCTTTTCAATCGACCTCCAAAAGGAGGAGGTTCTCAATTCGTGTGTATTTTTTTTATGTCTTTGTTACACGATTATTGGACACTTATGAATAGATTTTGAATATTCTTGTTTCATATAATAGAGGATACTTCAGACGTGGTCCCTTATCAATTTATCAAGATCGATTGAGTACATCACAAAAACTTTTAAATTTTTGAAAAAAATATGTATGAATACGGAGAATCGACGACCTCATACTTCAGCAAAAGTTTTGACGTGAAGTCGGTTTGTGAATGCTCTGCATTCGTTAATTATTGCCAAGATGATACAAACAAATACTATATATCACCATCAGCTAGGAGCTGCCCACTGCTAGACAAATGAAACCCAAAGTTTCCACGTCACTCGGTCTCGCGCCGCCCTCATGCAGCGTTGATAAAATTCATATTCATACTAATATTAAACAAGTAATAGTCTGTCTATCCACTGATTTAGATGGAATTCGAAATAAAAATAGTTAAGTGCCCGTGGTCAAATATAAGCATTTGTTTTTAAATATACGCATATGAAAATTTTCAAGTTTGAGAGATCTTACCGACCTTAACCGCTTCACCGACTTTTGACTAGGATCCTTTTTGTCAATATCAACCCCTAAGTGCGCAAGAACGGAATGAACTTTGTATGCTAATCTGATACCTAGTGAATGAATTCTCGGGTAACAGCCAGTTATTATTTGTTTTTTTTTTAAGTTCTTGTTATGATATGTCAGCACTTTGTTTCGAAAACCATTGTAGAATTGCGGAAAATATAAAAGTCTTCTCATGACCCAGACCGTAATTTAACCACAATTCGGTCGCATGCTGAGACTTCTAGTATCCATAATGCAACATCTAGATAATATGCTGTGAATATCAATAGTATTTCTTTTTTTATCTTCCAGGTTGAACCCCACAAATTCCCAGCCTCTTCTGATGGGTAACAACGGACTGATTGGAATGACGAATTATGATGCTCGCCGACGCACCATCATTCTGCTCCATGGCTGGCTGGACACTGCAACATCAGACTTCAATACCGTCCTTGTGCCAGGTATGATTTGTGATATTCCTTACTATAGAGCGCGCCAAATGTTTACTCCCAGCAGAAGTTGTTGCAAGATGCGTACTAACTGTAAGCCTGCGCGACACGTCTAAAGACGCAAATGCAAGAGAACCCGTAAGAAAAACAATGTATTCGTTATAACAAAACATAACAATCAGCTTTTTAATTTAATATTTGTCTCAAGAAAAATAAAACTTTTACAAAGGCCTTATTTATTGCTTTAGATAACAATTAAAATCACAGAGAAAATGAAAATTACATATTGACTGTCTAATTATCAACAGAATCTTTTGATAATTTGCAATCATAAAAACATATATAAAAGCATTGATAAGCGTAACTGATAATAGAATGTCATCTAATCTTCAGATTTTTGGTCGCTTGACAACACATGACTTGGTATCAACCATGGTAGGTAGTAATAGACATGGTATCAACACAAAACCATCATAACATTTAAATAACGTTAATTAATTGTCAATCAAATAACAAGGGTCGTTGAAGATGCCTTGACGGTTGAAATGCTGGTGCACATGATAATCTTGAATAATATTTTATGTGGGCTTTCCCTTTGTCACTGCAATAGTCTCTCTCCATCATTATAATACCTCAATTTTTTTCAAACGTGACAACAGATATTCTTTTACCCTCTGGTGTTATGCCTACCCCTTAAGGAATACAGGCGTGAAGTATGTATGTATTTATTATGTTTAACCAGAAGTTGCTCACCGTTTTACGCCGTAAGAATTTCATGATAAATTAAACCTTACTCAAGACCTGGCCTGTCCAATACAAAACTATTTTTTCAATCTGACTGGTAGTCTAAGGCCAATCTTAGGCATAGTTCCAAGAGAACGCGACACCACGATCGTCGCGAGCTCGCGCGATTTTCAGACGCACGAAACCGCAATCGAACTTACTGGCGCGATCGAATTCGACGATTTGACATATGAAATTGGTGTTTTGTCGTACTGGCCACTTTAATCTCAAATATCTCCTCTTTGTTCTTAAATAAATGAAAAATGTGATAAATATAAACTTTTATTTTTTATTAAAAAATTTTTATTTATCAAATTTTTCATTCATTTATTTAAGAATAATTGAGCATTTTAAATGCAAAAAACTAAAAAACATTATTATCTCCTCTTTGGTTTAGAATTCCAAATTCAAATTTATACAGCTATTTACTCATGAATTTGTGTCTCGGAAACCGTATTTTTTTCTTTTTTTTTTCTTTTGGTTTTTTCTCTGCGTTATTGAGTTTACAAAATGGAAAATTTAAAATTTCGCGTTATTTACGAATATGAGTTCCGCAGTGGCACCAGTGCTGCAGAAACGGCTCGAAGAATTAATTATATGTATGGCAGTGGTGTCGCTAGAGAAAGCACAGTGCGTTTTTGGTTCCAACGTTTTCGTTCTGGAAATTTCAACCTACAAAACAATCCCCGTGGACGGCCGGAGACCAAAGTCGACAATGAAGAATTGAAGGCTATTTTGGAAGCGGATCCATCGCAAACTACGTCCGAGTTAGCTGCAGGCTACGATATTAGTGATAAAACTGTTGTAATCCACTTGAAACAAATTTGAAGATAAGAAAGCTCGAAAGGTGGGTGCCTCATGAATTGAGTGAAGCAAACCGACAAACGTGCGTCGACTGCTGCGTTACAATACTGAACCGGCACAATAATGAAGGGATTTTAATCATCAATCATTCATCAATCAATAGAATCATTGCCTGTGATGAAAAGTGGATAGTCTACGACAATAGGAAGCGCAGATTGCAATGGCCGAACCCCGGTGAACCGTGCAAATTCTGCCCAAGAGAAAATTAACTAGAGAAAAATTATTGGCCAGCGTTTGGTGGACTAGTGCCGGTGTGGTGCACTACAGATTCCTTAAATCTGGCCAGACGATTACTGCAGATATCTACTGTAGTCAGCTCCAAATAATGATGGATAAATAATGACCGAGACTGGTCAATAGCACAAGGCCACTGCTGCTTCAGGACAACGCAAGACCACACACTGCAGAACAGCCTGCTAACAAATTAAAGGAGCTTCAATTGGAATTTTTAAGACATCCACCGCGGACCTTGCTCCAACAGACTACAATTTTTTTAGAAATTTGGAAACTTTTTACTGGGGAAATAATTCAACTCCGATGAGGCAGTCCAAACCGCCTTCAAAGATTTTATGGATTCCCGTCCCAATATTTTTTTTAGAAAAGGCATAAACGATCTACCTTTGAGATGGCAGAAGTGCATAGATAGAAATGGATCATACTTTGATTAAATAAATATTGGTGTATGGTGCTGGTGTACAGGTTACATACATTGCCTTCTATACCAGAGGTCCTGGGTTCGAATCCCGGCGACAGCGGATATTTGTGTGATGAATACAGATATTAGTCATCAAGTCATGGATGTTTATATGTTTATTTTACTTTATTCTAATAAAAAATATGTATTTATTAAATCTGTATATTAAGTATATCAGTTATCTAGTATCTATTACACAAGTGGTTGAACATAAGAAATATTATTTTCTTAAGCTATATTAAATAAATAAAATTTGTTTTGGCAGCGTTCCTGGCCGCGGAGGATGTGAACGTGATCGTGGTAGACTGGAGCGCAGGCGCCGGGACCATCAACTACTTCGCCGCTGTCGCCAACACGCTCACCGCAGGTCAGTGAAAGAGTGTTACCACACCGGTCGATTGATCGTTGATCGAGGGCCTCGATCGATTGTAGAATGCATTAGTCGACGTTGATCGAGCTGTTTGATTAAACGCGCGATTCGAAAGACACTCATGGAATATAGTCGGGTTACACGATCAACGTTGACCGGGCGTCGACCGATTGTTTAGTCGAACGGTATCTGTCGATCATTTAAAGCTACCAGACCAGTCTTTCGACTTCAAAAAAAAATTCAAAAAGTTTTATTCATCTTAGGAATTTCACAAAACACTTGATGAAGTCAGTCATCACATACTTCGGCTTTAACTTGTTGTTGATAGTTGTTAAATAAGATATTACAGTAGACCAAGAGACACAAAAAGCCGGAGGAAAAAAACTCTTGACACTCTTTTTCAGTAAGAATTATCAAATTAATACAAATAGGTACAGTACAAATTGACCGTAACATGAAAAAAAACAAACACAAGACAGCTAATTGTGAGAGCCAATGTCATACTGTCAACATGACATACTGGGACCAGAGTATTTGAACAAGAATGGAATAAAATAGTCATAGTATCATTAGCATGTCCGTGATTGACGATCGATCGATTGGTCTGGAAACACCCAAATACCCTTCAGTCATGATGCAACACACTGTGTTCTAAAAAGTGAACTGAAAAACATGGATAACTTCAAACGAAATCCCTTTGAAAAGCGGCCCATGAATTATGTTTTCTTTTAATAGCCAGCTGTTCTTTATGAAATTGCGAGGAAATGATTGACTCTTCTGTAAATTTTTGTTGCTTATAATTAACTAATAGAAATAACACCATGTTTTGATAGTCCTTCGAGGCACATTCTACGTTAGGTCATTATTAAAAGTGCCAATTAAAATCTTGCTTTTTTCCGTTCAATGATTCCTCACAGATAAAACACAACAACGACGTCAAATCAGATTACAATCATAACTTATGATGAGGCATAAATATTCGTAATTAGATCGGTTTAATCAACCGAATTTGCCTTATTAAATTGAACCAAATTTATTTCCACAGGCGAGAGTGTGGCTCGGTTTGTGAACTGGCTGAATGCGGCCACCAACAGCATCGGGGGGTCCTACCACATCGTCGGGTTCAGCCTGGGCGCGCACATGGCCGGCATCATCGGCAGGAATGTTCAGAGCCAAATCGCTTACATCACAGGTAAGGAATACTTCTCTTTTTTTATTTTGGTACTATGGTCATTTACGTAATTTTCTTTCTATTAAAATCAAAGTCGGTACTTTTGTATGCACTTGAAATACTTAAGTCATAATATTATGATCCACAAACTAAAATCCACTCATAAAGTGGATTTGTTACAAAGATGTGGTAAGAAACCCGACGGCATTGTCTTTTCAAAATAGTACGCAACCAAGGACTTTTATTGTCAATAAATCCAGATATTTTACAATAGTTTTTTTTTAAATATTTCTTGTAGATCGGCTTTCTGAAGTGGAGGCAAATTTGTTTCAATTTGTAAAAACGTCCGATTCTGTCAATTATATCCATTGTCCCGATGACTTCCCTTCGATACAACAGGCTCGACGCCAATGTTTTATGAAAGAACTGACTCTTCGTAAAACATGACTTAATAACCGTTGGAGCGGTGATCCTTGGGGATAACTTTATGTGAAGGGTTGCCGTTAACTAAGGGACCCTTGAAAGGGTGCTACCTCCAAGCAGTCTCTCGGATTAGTCGCTTTTTTTACACGCTGATCCAGGGTAGATAGAACTACGGACCCGGACTCTGCAACGGACCCAAGCGCATGAAATTATTAACCCAAATTATGTTTTGTCCCCATGACCAGCCCTCGATGCAGCTTTACCCGGCTATATCACCAACGACGACAAGCTACGACCTTCCGACGCCGCCTACACGGAGGTGATCCACACCAACGCTGGCCTGCTGGGCTACCTCGGCACTCTGGGAGACACCGACTTCTACCCCAACGGAGGCATCAACATGCCTGGCTGTAACTCTCAAGAATGCGATCATTCCAGGTGCGTGGAATAAATAAACTTATAAGATTACATGCTGTTAAGATAAGACAGTATCTTTTTGACATAATAAAGATGGTACGTTTGAACACGAACATGAGATATAAGGTGGTAAACGTCCATCCACGCGAAACCTGTTCACTCGACGCTTAAAAGTACCAGAACTGTCGTGAGGACCGGAACTTTAGTGGTCAGGAAAAAGAGATACAGGCAGTTTAGTCCACACATTGGCGACCTGTATCAAAAAGGAGCTGTCAAAAGCGCTGAGTTCGATTTTTGGAAATTTACTATTTAAAGATAGAAGTTCGGTCTAATAGAATGCCTTTAAAACAAAAAAGTCTGATTTATATTTTTTTATTCTTTACAAATATTTGTGTTAATACCTATAGCATCAAGCATAACGAAACGGTCACATTTCCCCAACCAATTTTTAACTTAATGTCGAGGGTATAGAGTTTAGATTCAACTGTACATATCATTACATATTCCTATGAGCGATATGATATTTGATAACTCTATCAAAAAAAACAATAATTCAATCATTTATTTGTTCATAATCATAGGTAAATGATTGATTGATCGTATCTACTGTGACGTCATGGTAGTTGCCATAAAGCAGATGTCGCACAAACCTTAATTAAGGTTCACCAAACATTTTTTTCACCCTCACAGATCATTCCACTACTTCGCGGAGTCACTGACTTCGGCTGGGTTCAGGGGCACCCGCTGCGCGACATACGTGGGCGCCATGACGGGCTCCTGCTTCCTGTGGGGAAGCCTGAGCATGGGCGGACTCGTGCCAAAAATCGGGTAACTATAATTCAACTTATAACTGATTAAATTAGGCGTTGCGAAGCGGAAATCAGTCATAACTACTTCAGGCAATAACTCTACACAACCTTCTACGACTAACTACTACAACCAACTTCAAATTGAGTTTTAAAGTGGTCGTTGCAGCGGCAGATGCTTCTGGTTGAAACGAAACGAGTGTTAGTGGTGGCTTGTTGAGCTGGGTGTACTTCGGGTGTGTTTCGAGTGTTTACACGCTAAAGTACTTTGTTAAAATAGTTGGAAGTACTACATAAATTAAATAAATAAATATTTCTGACACTCACACAACATTATCTAGCCCAAATTAAGTTTCTTAAAGAACTTGTGTTATGGATACTAGATAACTGATATACTAAAGAAATATATAAACATACATATTGAATAAATACATATTTTTTATTAGAATAAACTTAAATAAACATATAAACATCCATGACTTGACGACTAATATCTGTGTTCATCACACAAATATCCGCCGCCGCCGCGATTCGAACCCAGGACCTCTGGCATAGAAGGCAATTCATGTTACCGCTACACCAGTCGGTCGTCTAATTATAGCTTTTTATGGCTTCCTGACCCCGCGTTTGACCTGCATATCATCTGATGGTAAGTGAGGTTTAGGTCAAAGATAAAAAATTAGGTCAGTGTTTAGAAAAATCCCGTTATTCATAAAAAAATGGCGGAACACACTGTCTATCGCCGAATATTACCGCTCCTGCGGTGATACGGTGGGAGACTATACGAAGGGTGGTCGCTAACCAGGCCACCAGTGACTGGATTCCGCCACGAAGCGAGGTTGCTTGTTATAGTCGCCTTGTACGACACGCATAAGCAGGAAGGTGTGGCTTCTACGCCGATACAACCTTTTGAATTGAGCCCACTGCAAGGGTCTGAGGTCTCACCTCGGCAAGGAGTAGATTTATGCCGTAGCTGCTTCGTGGATGGCAGAATAATCAGATCGTTGAAATAGCTTTTTACAAACTCCGATGACAACTAGAATTTAGAAGCACGGGAAAAACTGCCGAATGAAACGACAATCCGAAGCATTAAAGTCATCTTGATAAATAGTCAATGGTCGCCGACCCAAGTGCCAACCGACCGAAACTTATCAAACCTGCTATCCTTTATATCATTATGATATAAGGGAGCCAGTGCACCATAGCAACTTTCACTCCTTGATAATAATACTTGAACTTCTTTCTGTTGTTTTAGGTCATCTGGAATATTCTACCTAGAAACTAATCCTGCACCGCCATTCTCTCGTGGATAGATGAACTGATTGACTTATCTTCAATATAAATAAATAATGTTTGCCAATTAAATATGTCTTTTTTTTTTATTCATAACATAATGAGAACGAAAAATGTTTTCATCAAAGAAAACCCTTGAGAAAACCCTTTCCTGTGTACGTTTTCTCACTGCCAGTCAAGCAGACTCACAAGACTGATCAGGGACTGATGGCTAAGGGTGTCTTGGCCACAAGGAGAGTATGCTGAAGAATGGACGTCTGCTCGTCTGGCGGGTGCCAGGAACCTCTTAGTCTGCTCGTCTGGCGGATGCCAGGGACTTCTTACTGCTCCTCCAGTGGTTACTGGGAACGTCAGGGTCTGCTCTTCAAGGTGGATGTGAATGAAACGACTGTTGGTTGCACAGTGATTTATTATTCAAAATATTTGGTTTATATACTATTTTTATTTATAATACACAATGATACATATTTATTCGTGTGCGTAGAGTTAAGATGCTGATGTTTTAGTAGCATCAGCATGGCACTAATTTCAGCTGTACTTTGCTCGTGGTCGCGCGTTTACTCAGGTAGGTCAGCAGTGAATTTGTGATGTTAACTGAGCCTTTGTAATGAGCCGCACTGCAGGCATGAAGCTCTCCCGTGAGTGATGGAGGTTGAGGCCGAAACCCACCAAGCTAACCCAGAGCTGGTTGAAAATTTGTCACCAGTTACCCTGCATAAATCTATATGATGCATATCTATAATATCAACTAGTGTAAAGTGATAATTAATAGTAATGTGATACAACTGATTACAACACTTTCATCCAAGAGCAACCTATTTACTCGACGCTTGAAAGAACCAAGACAATTCTTATCAGGAATAACAGAAGCAAACAGTTTGGTGCTACGCATCATAAAGGAACTATTGAAATATTTCGTTCGACTCTCTAGTATTAATTAGTCTGGTGGGTTCAACTTATCCTTTATTCTTCCACTTTCCAAAAGCACTCTGTAATTTACAGCTATGCTAGCAACCTTGCGTCGATTACATCGTTTTAAATTTTCTATCTTGTATCCAAAGCGTACGTTCTTAAGCAAAATTTATTTGGCCCAGATAATGTGAATGTTGTAAATATTTATTTATTTTAATTTACCTAACCAGACACCCATTTACGATCCTTTTTAGCAAGTTAAATAAATCTTAGGTACTAATATTATAAATGTGAAAGTTAGGATGTATGGAAGTTTGTTCCTCCATCACGGCAAAACGGCTCATCGGATTTGAATGAAATTTGGCATGGTAATAGTTTACAGTCTGGAATAGTACATAAGGTACTTTCTATCCCGATATTCCAACGGGATTCAAAATTGCGCGCGTAAAGCCGCGCGATAGAGCTAGTAAATAAATATTTCTGACACTCACACAATATTATCTAGCCCAAATTAAGGGCTAGAAAGGCTTTCTTAAAGAACTTGTGTTATGGATACTAGATAACTGATATACTTAAGAAATATATGAACATAGATATTGAATAAATACATATTTTTAAATAGAATAACCTTAAATAAACATATAACCTATCCTTGAATTGACGACTAATATCTGTGTTCATCATACAAAATCCGCCGCCGCCGCCGGGATTCGAAACCAGGACCTCTGGGATAGAAGGCAATGTATGTTACACCTACACCAGCCGGTCGTCAAAGTTTCACATCGGTGCACTCAGTGAATAAGTTTTTCATACAAACTAAAAGTCATATTTTTTCCGTTCCCGTGCGAATTTCGGGTTACTTGCCTTGGAGCACTCCTACCCCTACATTTCCCTAGGAATGTATGTTTAAGCTTCAGCTCTCTACGCCTAGAGAGTGGCTGTACGTTGTACTAACTAACTGTGAGTACACCGCTTTCTCTAGGATCTTTTGTATTTTCAAATTAATTTTAAAATGTTTTAAAGGAAATGATTTTGCGCTCTCTTTTTTTTACTGTGCACAAATCAAGTAGTTATTCAGTGCCGCGGTACCCTGTACGTTCCAGTTCGCCTCAATTTGCCTTTCAGCAACGCCAAATTTTTCCGTCTAATCATGTGCATGCTCAAAACCTGGATCACTCCATGTAGGATCACTTCATCAGTGAGCTATATGTCTCAGATTCGGATCAATAAGAATCGGATGTAATGCGATGCGCAACAAATTAAAAAAAAATACCCGATTCAAGGATATTTGTTCTTCATCGCCTTTTTGATCTCGCTCAACAAAATCTCTAAATATATTTTTTCAATGAATTTGAAAAAGTTTAGCCAATTATTATACCTTTTCGTATAGCTTATGGTCGTATTACAGAATAGTACTCATGCATTGATACTAGTTTTGAAACTAGTATCAACGACTTCCTTTATTACAAAACGTTGCCTAATACTAGATTCAATGACCAGATATCACTTGAGTACTAAATGATTTGAACTGTGTTCACGCTTATTATAGAACTTTACTTATGCATATGCCAATGATTGAAACTAGTTTCACAACTGTATTCACTTGAGTGTGCTTTCTACCATACTTGAGCGTACTTCAAATTAAGTTTGTGTTGTTGTGAACTGTGGCTTAGAGAAAAAACTAGGTAGGTACGCGATTCATGGATCCTTTCAGTGATATTGACCATTACGATAATATTTTTATACATGAAGTGCGTATTCCACGACAATTATTACGAGATGTACAGGATCCCTTCGCCAGGGACGAGCTAAACTTTAAATAAAGATATAGGTTTACACAATCTACAGTTAAAGATGTGATTTTACCCATGATTTATGATGAATTATCTAAATCTGATCAGCGAGGGTGCCCCATTGCGCCTGAACTTCAAATTCTCGTGTGCTTAAGATTTTATGCCACAGCATCATTTCAAGTAAGTGTAGGGCATTATTACATGCTGGTAAATTTTTGATAAGATAACTATTGTTGTATGATTTTAATAAAAAAACATGTTAGTATATAATTTTATTATTTCAGATTGTGTGTGGAGACTTACTGAATTTATCACAACATAATAATTGCAAAAGTATCTAATTTATTGGCCCGATTATGTCAACGCTTTATAAAATTTCCTCAGAATATGCAAAATGTCTGGACTCAATTTTAATAATTTAGGGCAATTTGGTACCTGGTCAGGATTGCCTAATATTGATGGGGCTGTAGATTGTTTTACGTTTCGTTTTATTTTTGAGTGATAAATATAAATATATTTTCATAGTAAAAAGAAGCGACATTTATAATTTAACCGTACTGCTTCTATCGAAAAACAGATTAATAATTCAAAACATTGACAATTTTGTCATATATCATATAGAATTTAACGCAATTTATAAGACATTGTAATCTAAACGTTACGTATAACGTAACAGACCATTAGTTTTTGTTATTAAATGTAATGGGAAACAAATTTTTTTCAAAGAAAACCCAGTATCAATTGAGTCAGATATTTGAAACTAGTTTCAGGTAATCTGGTTTTGATAATTGTTTTGTAATAAGACTAAAGCTCAAGTCAAGAATCAGCTGGTGAACAACGCTTACGTGAAACGAGTATTAAGTCTCGTTCTGTAATACGAGCATTAAAATATTAACTTTATTGAAATGCAATCTGCACAATAAGAATCGGTGACTTTTTTCTAGGAATTGTATTTAAAGTACGTACAACGTTTGAACAAACTTTAGACGAGAATAGTGCTTGTGACACATGCGTCCCCTCCTTTTAACTTATTTAAGTTTTTTTTTGTATTGCATGGACTCATTAATTAGTTACTTAATTACATTAGACAGGAGACACGGGACACAGTTAAACAAGATAAAATTAAGATTAAGTAATATATAATTCATTATTAACTTAGCATTACTTATCTTCATAAATTCCAGTTTTACCTAAAAACTGCATAGGAGTCCGGCCATACTGTTTTTTGACCGATTGCTTGTCGTCTTTCCCTACATTTCTTAAATTGTTGGCCTCTTTTCGAGGTGGTTTATTAAAATTTGCGATGTAATGATTAATCTGCTTTAAAGGAGCTGTATTTTCGTAACCTCGGGTTGTAGTTTTCTCGTTGTATTTTTTTTCTGTGTATTTATTTTCTGAATATTTTTTTTCTGAATATTTGTTATTTGAATATTTGTTATCTGAATATTTGTTATCTGAATATTTGTTATCTGAATATTTGTTATCTGAATATTTGTTATCTGCATATTTGTTATCTGAATATTTGTTATCTGCATATTTGTTATCTGCATATTTGTTATCTGAATATTTACTGTCTGAATGTTTATTATCTTTAAATTTATTTTCGGTATCGTCTGCATATTTATTTGTTGTATATTTTTTGTTTTGTGGCGGAATAAACTTGTTAGATTCTTTCGGATAATTGGACAATTCTATTGAACGACTATCCTTTATCATATGTGTATCTTGAATATTTTTTTCTTCGTATTGGCTATGCTTGTAATTATTAACAACTTTTTTACTCCTAGTGGTCATTTTATAAGGGTCCTTCGTAGTCAAGGTCATTTCAGACATTTTCCATTTTGTAGTTTTGGTGGTCTGTTTTGGTTTCAGATTCCAATAACTATTTGCAATAGTTATCTCCTTGACAGTTTCATGTTTTTCAGAATCATTATTATCCTCGGGGCCCATTTTTTGTCCTATGTCTATAGGGGCTCCCATGCGTAAATTAGAATGTAACATAGCATTTCTTCTTTCAACTGAAACCACAAAAAATATCGAACAAAAACATGGATAGTCTTTTTTATTATATTATATTACCTCAATCTCACTTTATAGTAAGTGGAGATGACGTTGAATACAAGAGCACATAGACTTAGGAAAGAACAAGCTCTTCATAAAATATTGCCAAAACAAATTACCGTCTGGCGGGTTTCAATATTCAACTGACTGCTATGCGTAACCGGTACAGGTACAAAACTGGTAGGAAAAAAGTAGCGTTTCACAATATCTACTAGCTACGGGCTGTAAGTTCTCAAATTTGGCATGGGCCCTCCTTGCGTAACGTTCTTCCAAGAAAATAGGTGATATGTGATTTATAGAATATCACGCATTCGCAAATTATTTGTATGATATTTGAACTAAAGAAATATATAAACTTATTCAATTTATGTTTGCTATGTTTTAGTATTCGATAAATATATTATAGTATGTTTTTAGAGCTTTTTATTAATAATTGCGTTTAACTGCTTACGTAAAACGAAACGCCAATCCTTCGACTAATTTTGCTATTGGTTGAATCACATTTTTATGACGTCAAAGTAAATATTTGAAAGAAAAATAATGAAACAGTTATAGATAAGTTAGAAAGAGAAAACTGGATTATTGATATGTTGACAGATATTTGATAGGATATTTCGTTAAATGAATAAATTTTTACGTCGTTGGCTAGATAAAATGACCTATTCTTTAATTGGTCATACGTAATGAAAAAATAACTCTTATTGGCCGCAGCAGACTGCCATGCTACCTTTACCTCATTGGTTTAAATTAATAACTTGTTACGTCGTCGTTGGCTAGATATAATGACTTATTTTGTAAATGGTCAAATGTAACCTAACAACTCATTACAGTCAAACAGTTCGTAAGCAGTGGTTTAGATGTCAAGATTTTGAATATAGAAAGGCATTTTGGTAGTGATTTCTATTGTTCGTAGGCAAAACGAACAGTTTTCATAATATTGAAACCCGCCAAGTGTAATGTTGAAGTACTGAATGAATAAATTATCCGAACTAATGCACCAACGTAAGCTTGCTTGCTTGCTTTTAATATGCTTATAATTGCTGCAAGCAATTATAAGCATATTAAAATAGACATACTTAGAACATTTTAACCCAAGTCAACGCGTCTACGTACTACGATGCTTCATAGTGGCATTTTGTCATTAACGGCCATATCGCTCCTCAGCTCGCTTGATCTTTGCTTTCATCGTCACTCAAATAGAAGTAAGATTGAACTCAAACTCATTAAAAAGCCAATAAAAAATATACTTTTTGCAACAGCTATCGTTTTTAGCTTATCGTATCGCTTTTCATTTTATTTTTGGTAACAATTGCAATACAGAACATACTTACTATGTCCTATGTGTTCCCCCTCTTCTTCTCTTCCTAGTCTCAGGGATCTCAAAACCTTCTTCAGATTTGGTAATTCCTGTTCGGCTGATGAATAGTCCTCAGCCGTCAACGTGGGCACGACGCCCCTGAAACATTTTATCATTTTAACCACTGAGGTTACAGTCCATACAAGTTTTGACTGTAAGCAAAATAATCAGCATACTACATTAAGGCGACTGACATAATATCACACAAATGGCTTCTGATGTAATTAAACGAGAATCAATTACTCATAAAAACATCCGCAATATTTGGCTGACTATAAATTAGGAAAAATGTTTTGCTTAGATATAATCTTTACTACGACACGAAAATTTTCTAAATCGCTGCCCATCATCTGCACTTATTCCTCGATTCCAATTTTTTTTTGTCCTAATTATACAAACTTTAATCAATATAACAAGTGACTAACTCCATCTGCTTTAGACGTTTCTGGTACTTCTCAATCATCTCCGGGTTGCTGATGTGGGAAGTCCTGGGGTAGTTCTTCGCTCGGTTGCTGTACTTCTGGTGAGCTTCGTAGTTCCTCTTCAGTAGCCGCAGTAGCTTCCGCTGCTGCTCGTCACTGAGAACTGGATCCTCGTCTGATGAATGAAACATTTTGTTATCGTTTACTCAACACGCGTTCAACCTCTCATCTGATTTTAAGTGCAAATAGTTGAAGGAAGAACCGGCTCTTGATAAAACATTTCTGCACATTACCGCCGGAGCAGTGATGTGTGGCAAAATCCTTTATTTATATGATGGGTGGTCGCTAGCCAGGTAATAAATAAATAAAAATAATAAAATCCCCAGACAACCACACTAATTACATGGCCCCAAAGTAAGCATAGCTTGTGTTATGGGATAACATGTAGCGAACTAGGGGGGGACCTAGAATATACATGCATAAATTAATAAACTCCCAGACCCGGAACATTTTATTTTTTCTTGTTCCGTGCGAGAATCGAACCCGCAACCACTGGCGTCTGAGGCAGATAGGTTTACCTAATTGCCAAAGTGGTCGTCAAAAGGTGAACCGTATAGGAGTCCTGCCACCCAGCAAGGGTCACTATGAATAGTCACCTTTTACGACACGCTTATTCGGGAGTGATGGAGCTGTTCCAAGCCACCGCTACATGGAATAAAAAACTTTTGCAGCAACGCGACACAAATACGCAAAGAGCAAGAACATGAAATTTGCCAGTTTCGTTAGAGGTTTTAATTTGGCCAGGAACATTATTGCAGACATGAACATTTTCAGCTTGATCACACAGCAAACTCCGGGAAATGTTTAATTATCAGAAATCATGAGACTTCAACACTACGAGCTGACAGCTACCAACCTTGAAATGGCCTATGAACTTTCTTGACCTCGTTGAGGAGAGCAGCCAGCAGCTCTGCCTGCTTGGCTACAGGCATCTTGTGACGAGACGCGATATTGAAACTGGTCAACTTCAGCTGCTTCAGCGGGATTACGTGACTATGTTCCACTTCTGCGATGACCACGTTGCTCGAAAATTTGTTGAGAACTAAAATAACATGAAGTTCAGTTACGAAGGTTGGCAAAAAGACATTTTGGTACTATTATTTGGAGAAAGAGCTATCTGGCCTCCGAAAATTGCTTATTAAATTGTGGTTTCATAATATGTTTCATAGCTTTGTTCCGGTGTGGAAATGTTTATTGTTCCGGTCAAGAGCACTAAACTACTTCTGCTACTTCCTTTTTATTTATTTGTCTGTATACGAAGATCTGGCTTACAAACCAAAACTTCAAAAATCAAAGAAAAAGTACCAAAAAAAAAATTGTAGTCTGAGCACTTTAATGCATAGCCTACATCCTGCCTGTTACAACTGCACTTAATTTGGCAAAAAGAGGTGTTGCTAACTAAAGTAAAATTAGATATCCGAGCAAGTCAGTGAACGGAAACAAATGGAGAAACTAATCTGACATTCAGATAGCGACATATTTTAAGATTGTGTCTTCATCTCTGCCTACGGATTTAATGGTGCGTACAGATTGCTGTAATGGAACTAGTAATGTAACATTCTGCGCACGTTGCGTATTTGGACATGTAGTGTGCAGAATGTTAGTGATGACAACGTATTGGGAAACGAAGCACTACCTGGCCTCTTGTCGGTAAATTGAACCGATGGTCTGGTCAAGGCCAACGGTAAACACTAAATGTGGGTTTTTTACTAAACAACCAAGTAACATGGACAAACTTGAGTGACGTCTCATCCAACAGTGGTATTCTGGACTGACGATGGAGTGAATTGTACGGGGATGACTTTAAAAAAAATTGGACATAAGTACTTCGGCTAATCCTTCATTTTATTTAGATTTCTTGTTTAGAGATGTTCACCTGTGAGACATTGAAACTGCTTCGGTTTAAACCTAGCTTTTGTTACTTACATAGTAATTGTCAGCCAGCACTTACCAAGGAAAATATAAATTAAATAAAGCATTATGTTTCTTTTCGACTGTATTGTTTGAATTTCATCGCGATAACATTAAAGTTATGAAAAACACTAATAAAAACTACACAAACGACTCGTTTGGAGTACTTATTCTAAAAACTCTTAGATTCAGTTTCTTTATCATAAGCCGTATCATAAGTTTACGTTTATTGCATATTTATGAGTTTTGGGCGAAGCGTTAAAATGCTCGATTTGGACATTTTTATTTTTTGTTACGAAAGCTAGCAAAGTAGTAGTGTATCAACCTGATGGCACAGTACAGATATATACAGTAATTCAACTTCATACAAACGGACGAAACGCGAGCTATATGCGGATTGTGTAAACTTTAAAATTTAATAATACATCTTTTCGTGCGTCCCTGTCGAGGGCAAGTATTTTTCGGTCACTACTTTATAGCACCGATGTTATTCAAATGTAAATATTAGGTCTTTACCTATGAAATTGCCGTTTTTCACGAAATACATGAGCGTAATTTATTTATATATTTTTTATTTCTATTAATCAAAGTAATCACCCATGCAATCAATGCATTTTTGCCAACGCATTGGTAGCATATTGATGCTTTTCTTGAAGAAATCAGCTGGACGGGAGGCAACCAATTCTTCAAAGGCATTTTGTACTGCCTCTCGGGTATTGATTTTTTCCCTCCAAGAACTTATCCAAATTCTGGAAAAAGTAGAAGTCTGTAGGCGCAAGGTCTGGTGAGTACGGCGGATGACGGAAAACTTCCAACCCCAACTCTTGTAGCTTGGAGACCGTCTGCTGTGCAATATGAGGTCGCGCGTTGTCGTGCAGGAGCAGTGGAGCCGAACGATTGACCATAGGTGGTTGGAGACGTGCGAGCTTCTCCATCATTGTGTTCAGTTCTTCACAGTACACATCTGCAGTAATGCTTGTCCCGTTTGGCAAGAAGCTGTGATAAATTACACCCGCGTTAGACCACCAAACATTGACCATCACTTTTCTAGGGGTAAGTTTTCGTTTAGGGCATTGTTTGGGTGCTGAACCAGGGTCCAACCAACTTGCTCAGCGCTTACGATTGAATCGCATTGTTACTTGTGACGAGAAATGGATTCTTTCTCGTCACAAGTAACAATGCGGTTCAGAATTCCTTCATTTGTATGCCTGCTGAGCAGTGCAAGGCACGTCTCCACGCGTACTTCGCGCTGGCTGTCATTGAGTTCGTGGGGTACCCATTTGTCAAGCTTTTTTACCTTGCCAATTTGACGCAAATAGACCAATATTGTTTTGATGCTAACGTCGAAAGCTGCTGCTAATTCCGGCGTGGATTGAGTTTCATCAGCTTCCACAATTGCCTTTAATTCGTCATTTTCTACCAAAGTTTTCGGTACACCACGGGGTTCATTTTTCAGGTCAAAATTTCCAGAACGGAAGCGGATAAACCAATAACGGTAGGTGCGTTCGTTTGTACTGTTCGCTCCGTAAACGTCGTTGATGTTGCGTGCCGATTGTGCCGCTTTGCTGCCACGACGGTACTCATACTCCATAATTACTCGAATTTTTAACTTATCCATGATGACGAAAAATGTTCGAATGCGTTGAAAACAAAACACTAACTATTAAACAAATGACGATTTTAGAAAAAGAATTCCATGTTTTTCAAATAAAATTAATTTGAAATTAGAATTATCAGTCAAAAAAAATATTTTCATTTGAAATGGCCAGTACGGCAAAACGGCAGTTTCATAGGTAAAGATTATGTGTATTATGTTTTTTTGACACAACACGTATTTTTGTTGAACATTCGAATTACAAAGTATTTTTTTTTTTGTTTTTATAAAAAAGTATATTCGCAGTATAAAACTA
Source organism: Stenoptilia bipunctidactyla (assembly GCA_944452665.1). Classification (NCBI taxonomy): domain Eukaryota; kingdom Metazoa; phylum Arthropoda; class Insecta; order Lepidoptera; family Pterophoridae; genus Stenoptilia; species Stenoptilia bipunctidactyla. The sequence goes on from OX101746.1 coordinate 88,049, forward strand.
AATAGAAGTAAACACAAAATAGGCAAATGTAAATTAAACGCTGAAGGCGGGCAGCCCTATCACATGTGAACGGACCGCGATGCTGTTAGTATTTATTTCAAAGATGCGGCGGATTACTGTACATATCTGTACTGTGCTGCTGTTAAACGGTATTGATAGATAAAAATCTATGTCTAATATGTTCTCATGGATACCCTGTTACTTGAAGGGATCGGCCGGGTTATGTTGAACTCTTACAACGCCCAGCAGGGCCATTCGCGTAGCTAAAGCAGTAGCGCTGTGCTCGACCACGAGCTCGTCCACGTCATGTCTAACAGTTAGACGAATGTCAGTTCTTACTCACGCCGTCATTAGCGGCAAGCGCTGCGGTTGAGTTATGTGTTATGAGAATACCATTTATTTTACTCGGCGCTGATGTATCGATGAACTCGACGCTGTTGTTTAGGAGAATAGCCATGCTGCACTCTCCCACCAAATAAATAGCAAACACATGACCATTTCGCCACCCATAGCCCTTGTTGCCGTAGCAACACTCAACCTGAAGCTGGCTATCTCGAGGGAGACCAGCATATCTCTGTCTCCGTCCCCGCGAGCCGTACCGACGTCCATCTGGGCTTTACTCGTTATCATTGGAATAAGCCACAGGCTCCGGTGCGATGTGCTCGGCAGTAACCTCCCAGTAGACCCTCCCACGTAATAAATTCTGACACATCATAATTTCTCACAGCCCTTGTAGCTACATCAAGCATCATCAACTGGCTATCAGGAGGGAGAAGGTTAACATAAATCCCTCCCCCTCTTCTCTTCGCCTTCAAAGATTGGTGCCGCAGAGACCTCGTTTTCCGGCACTGCTTACGGATACCGCTCAGTGCAAGTTTTTAGGTTTACTTTTTATGCTTGTCATTCTTATTCACTCACTACAAATTCTCATAGCTTTGATCCCGTGATTTATAAAAAAATTAAACAAATGACTTCAAAGAGTTGGTAGATTTATCGAATAAATAAACAAACCAACAAAATAAAAAATCGCACAATTTTTTTATTGTAGGAAGCGTTATTTTCAGTTATCGGAGAAGAATGAGTGTGTCCTCGAAAGAACTATGGTATCTGTGCTCCCATGTGTATTCATTTTTATTTACTGAGATATAATTGAAGCTGCTATGAGTTTGTTTGTTTTGTATTTATAGGTTTGTGAGATGTCACCACAGCAATCGATCGAGTGAGCCTCCCATGTCACGTGGTGGAAAGTGTTCATGCAAATGTACACATCCACGAAATGGACGCCATTTTCAAAGAAGGAAGAAAATATTTATTTAAATAACTACCGCAGTTTACAGCATCAAACAGACAATAACCTAGTTATTTATACAGGGTTTTTGGTAATAAGACCAAAATCTTTTTAAGGGGACGCAGGAGAGAACATTTCCAATCATTTGAGCTCAAATCATGTAATCCCAAAGTGTAGGTACAGTTTTTTTTAAATATTTGAGGTTATTCATTTTTTACTCCTACATTTTTTTCCAATTTTACTCCTTCGAATATCGATTGTACAAAAACTAATGGTCAGCTTTCAATGTTCTTTTGACGTTTAGTTAATAAATAATAAATAACAAAAAAAAAATTTCAATGTTATTCCAAACAGAAGCTACAGGACGTTTTATAAAAAATTTTGTTTTTTTTTGGAGCAAGGTTTAGAAAAAAAAGTTTTTTTCTCCAAAAATGTGCTAATGAATGTTGCGTACCTACACTTTTTTTAATACAAACACAAAAAACATTTTAAGGATCGTCACCTAAAAGAATCAGGACTAAAGTGCTCCGACAAAACACACATCGTTAGTTCACCACGACAACACGTACTAAAAGGGACTGTCGACAGATACCGATTAACTTTTTGTTCTGTCTGCGTCTTTTAGTCCGTTGGTAAATGGTTGTGGATTAAAAGCATTTAAAAAGAACACTAAAATTTATGGATTATTTCTAAGTATTAACTGCAAAGTGTGTCTACAAAGTAGTTCCTTCCACATAGTACCATTAGACGCCCACTTCCCCCAAGGTTCTTCACATCGCTCGGTACCGCCTGCTCACATCCAACGCTTACCAGATCGTACGTCCACCTTACGGGAAGCTGCCCGCGCTGCGGTCTCCCAATGTGATTGTTACAACTACAATAAAAATAAAACGCTCCACCGTTAAACAAAGATTTATTGCATCTAGCACATCGTCTTCAGTATAACATAATGACGTTCTTTGACTTCTTGACTTTAGGGTTGGCCGTAGGCATTGTGTGGCCTTTAATGCGCGGCTTGGCTTCCGTCTTGCCATCACGACAGGCTTCTTTCTGTGCAAAAATAAATGTTCCGTTAATTTTATGCTGTTATACGAGAGTACCTCATCATCACAGCTCTTTGTAACGAATTCAGTGCAGAGCTTTGAGTCTCTCCTCTAATTGACGAGGAGTTACGGGTCATAAATCATCAAACTGGCTCAGGGCTGATTAGTAGATATCAAAAGTTGCAGGACTTTCGACAGACCCTAATGAATTCTGTATACAAGTATAAAGTAAACAGATCCGACTGCTTTACGTACCTTACAAAGCTCGGAAATCGTATGTTCCTTAAGCTACTATATCCACAGCATCACGACGGGTTCTTCGAGGAATAATAATAATAATAATAAAGGCGAGTAGTTATAAGTATGCGTAATAATAATAAGATAATAATCCATATGCAACACTCATAACCTTCTCGCCACACATTCTGAAAAGATATCCAAATATATTGATTTGTCAATAGAACTAAAAACACAATGGCAAGTTAGTGCTGTCAGAACAATCCCTATTATAATTTCATCTACAGGCGTCATACCAAACACACTACACACAAATCTCAACATTCTCAATATTCACATCTCCAAAGTCTACCTTTTACAGAAAGCCGTTATTCTCAACACATGTAGGATAGTCCGAAAGTTTCTTTCTTTAGCAAATTAATTAGGTATAAGTAAGTTCTTGGCTTCGGCCCGTACCTTTTTAAAAATAATAATAATAAAATAATTTGCCGTAAAAGGGGAGAGACTTATCGTCTTTTTTGAATAATAATAATAATAGAAAGGCGTGTAGCTTTAGGTATAAATAATAATAATAATAAAATATTTATTGACACACGAACTTAAGAATAAAACACGAAATTACAATAATATAAAATTGAATAGTCTATGTGTCAAAGGGGTACTTTCAGCTTAGTGTTGCTGTTAGCTAGCAACGCTGATTTTCAAAATACCCCTTTGCTCCAAGCCGTTCTTCAAATAATTAAATTGCAATTTAAGTGCAAAGCTGCAACGGTATGCAACCCCCAAAAGAACTACGTTGCTGGCCCTGGGCCATAAGATTTCCCGATACGTAGCTACTGAATATTCTGCCTAGCTATCCGAAAAATAAAAATGATGAACAGTAGCAGGACTATGCTACGTGGAAACCGATGACCTGTTTGTTCCCACGAGGGGTCCTACCACCGAGTGAGGATCTCTCCAATTTGTCGCCTTTAATAAATACCAAAAAGAAGTTGCACCATTCTGAGCCGCCTTTACCCGAACAATAACTTCAACTACATATCTTATGTTCCGTGGTAGTTTCAGACATGAGCGTGTCTAGTCAAACAAACAAACTCTTCAGCTTTATTATCAGGCGAACAGCACTTACCAGTTGGTTCCCTTCGTTTGGTGGTTCTCCTCCTCCGGCTCCTTCGTCACCTCCCTCCTTTGTATCTCCTCCGTCTTCTGGCGGCAGCGGTAATGCTGGCTCTGGTTCGGGTTCCGGTTCCGGTTTCGGCGCAGGCTTCGGCTCCGTGTCTACAGGCGCTTTAGTGATGCCGCCATGGTGCCTGCCCTCTGATCCTAGTGGAGCGACTATGTAGTCGATTAGTCGGCTGCAACAGAATTTGTATTTAAAATGTCTGAAAGACACTAGGTTTTTAATTGGCTAACGTCATTTGACACACGTTATATACTACCAACCTTGCATATGCTGTAATCATACCTGGCAGTTTTTTTAGTCACTGGGCGAAGTTTTTTACGGAATAAGTATCATTTATAAAAACATTTTTTGCAAAAAAGGCATTGTTCGCTAACATATTAAGTAAAGCTGGGTCACTCTAAATTATGAATAAAAACCATTACGAATAAAGACTTCTACGCGCTACAACGAAACGTCTTGTAGTACTACGTCGTAGTATTATCAATACAATGCCGCGTCGTAGTAGATGTGTATATCAACAGCGACTATTTGCAAAAAGTTTATAGTGCCATATCTTTTTTTTTACTGAGCGATACAAAAATAATATTTTTTGGCCAGTGGCTTAGAAGGATTATGTCCTACTAATTAGCACTACCAACGAATAAATAAATAAACACTATATTCTACATATACTACAGAAGCAAAATTTTCGTTTGTTTTATGTTTGTTTATTCGTCGAATAAGTAGTTCTTAGCGTGAAATAGCACAAAGACTACTTTCATCGCAAAAATAAATATGATAAACGGGATAGACTTGCTTAAACATATATTTTTCACGCTCTTTAAATATAGTAGTTATTATACTATCGTAAATTAAGTATACTATTATATTTAAATATAGTAGTTAGTACGGTTTATCATTTAAAGAATGTACTTTCAAGAATTTTTTTTCAGTCTAAATTTTGATGCGATCGAAATCTCAGCCAACCATTTTATAAAGCAGAGTTTACAGATCAAGAGACCCATGGCTCTGCAAAGAGCCACGAGGCCATTTATAATCATTATAATTATTTCACGTTCAAAAACATTTAGTTTGATTTAATTTGGGGCTAAGATGTTCCAAACAGTTTATAACTTTTAAAAAAATTGGGCCAAAAGCGGAGCCTCCCCGAACCTAAATTCATCTTGGTTGTCGAACTAACGAAAATTAGTGTTCAGCTCTGCATATTCTCTAGAAACTAAAGAACTTCTTGCGAGGCGAAATAGCTCTGTGGTCCTCTCGGTGTACCTGGGGTTTGTAAGGCGAATAAGTAGCTAAATTGAAGGATATTGAGGATCATCATATTCGTGAGCCAGATACAGAGGACAGAGGCGGATTCATCACAGAAACATATTCTCCACGTCGCCCGGTCACACGCCGCCTTCATCTACCGTTTCACAATCATTAAGTGTACAAATAAAAACTTTTGATTTTGATTCTTGACAACTTCTACTTACGGCAGTTGATCAAATGCCCAGTCCCTCCATTCGTTTTTCTCCACGGCGGACATGGGGCGAGTCATCGCGAAGAACTCGTCCAGCTTCGCGATGACGTCTATGTCCTCTGGATTGGGGCCTTCCGCGCCTCCGCCGCCTCCGCCGCCTCCGCCCGGCTTGTCCGGCTCTGGCTCTGGCTCTCCGTCTTGTCGTCTATGAATGTACAGGGTATGCCGGTTCTTTGATCTGAACCTGTGGAGAAATACACATTATTATTTTATAACTGGTGAAGGACTCCATAAGAGTACGAAACGTAACAATAACGTATCAGTAAATGGCGCATAATAAATAATTTATGAATCACCTAACATTTAAAAAAAAAAATTTTGAGACTTGTTAAACTTACTATTTGAAGAAATGTTTATTTATTTATTACTAGCTGCTGCCCGCGACGTCGTCTGCGTGAACGCTATGCAGCACCAAACGCACCTACGATTTTAACACTGCTAGCGTGATAATATGTAGCCTATATGTTGACCCGACTTCTTAACTATCTTCATGCCAAATTTGAAGTAAATCCATGCAGTACTTTTTGAGTTTATCCCGGAAAGACAAACAGACAAACAGACAAAAATTCTAAAAACTATATTTTTTGTTTCTGTTTCGAACCCCAATCATAAAAAAATATTCAATGTACAGTTTTGACTTTCCTACCATTTTATTATATGTATAGATAAAAGGAAGACAGGCTTGTTGCATCTCGGTTGAACCGTCGTCGAGGTAAACGAAATAAAAAATGTGATATCGCGATTAAATCACGACTAATTTTATCAAAATATTATTAACCGGTTCTTTCATAAATTTATCTCAAAATTTTAATGTTAACAGTTACCGTGTCACGGGGGACCACCAATCATGAAACTGAAGAATATTATTATTTCAATCTAATGTTATTTTGCAGGAATTAACAAAAACTATAGTATGTAGTTTTAGAACCGGCGCGCAGCAGTAATTGGAGTACAATACTAATTTAAATTTCAAAGTTTAGGTGATCCTGCAAAGTTTGCATATCAGAAAGCTAAAAAGTCAATTGATATCTGACTTGATCAATTTGATCTGTGTAATTGCTCCTACCTCCGTGCTTCGGAGGGCACCGTGCTTCGGAGGGCACGTTAAGCTGTCGGTCCCGGGTGCTGTATACTTGTATACAGTAGTCGTTAGGGTTTGTAAGAAGCCACATCGGCACCCTGAAAAATCTGACATCCACCACCCAGCACTGGGCCAGCTCGGTGGATTATGGCCTAAACCTCCTCGTCACCCAGAGGAGAAACTCATGCCCTGCAGTGGGCCCATTACACGGAGTTGTGATGATGATGGTGATGAATTGCTCCTACATGATTTTATTTTAAGTCTGACATGGTTTGATATAAAATCCCCTAATAATCACTCCAACTACATGGCCCTAAACTAAGAGAAAATTTTTATAAGGAATACCATGTAGCGAATTAGGGGTGAACCTAGAATATAAATATATAATAGATAAACACCCAGACCCGAAACATTTTTTCTTGTTCCGGGCGGGAATCGAACCCGCAACCACTGGCGTCTGAGGCAAATAGGTTTAGCCCGGAAGAAAATTTAACATCGAAATTTAATTCAAAATTTAATTTTACGTGTGACACCTTTGTACTAATTTTTCTTTATTCTTGTTTTCTTTTTTTTCTGTTGTGTGAAACTAACTGTGTTAGTTATGTAACTGGGCACTGTCCGTATAACTAACAATAAATAAATAAATAAATTGTCCAAAAAATCGTGTAAAATTTCACACAAAAAAGAACATACTCGCGAATTAAGAACCTCCTTCTGGAAATCGGTCTTATATAAATTTAATCAAAGTTGGTTGAGTATTTCATGAAAAATTTTTATATTTGAAATGTATGAGTAGGTGTGGAGAATATTTACGTTGACGAGCAAAGTTTTCTTTTTTTTCAAAGTCGGCTTTTTTATGCTCTGCATTCGTTGATTATAGAAAAATAATGTCGCCTAAGTCCTTTCTCAAGACCTCCATTGCCCATGAATCCACAATCATAAAAATCTAACCAGTGGTTAAGGCGTGAAGATGTATTTGGATTTTTCTTTTATTATTCTTTTATTATTATTTTTTTCTTAAGTGTACATACAGCGCACAATCGTATAACAGATAAGTGGTTTTTAACAAAATGAGTCTTAAACTAGAATGTTAGCCTAAAAAGTACACACAGCATGTAAAAACTGGTAAACATAAGTATTATAAAGTAACATATTTAGGAAATACAATTTATTCTTCATTTTTATTTAAAATATAGGTTTTAGTAAATTATAAATAATGTAGGTTTAGGTAAATTATAGGTTTCCAACATATTTAATATTAGACTAGGATGTAAGCCTAGCAAAGTACACACAGCATGATATAGTTTAATAAAAAGATAAATACCGGAAAAACTTTACGAAAGCAAATTCGTTTTATATTTATTATTGTTCTTTAACGTATTTACTTGTGAATTTTTAAAGTGGGATCTGATCACTTGTTAATATTTCTGCGAAAGGTGAGAAAGTTATGATTAAATAAATCAATGCTATCAACCATGTCTCTGTCCCCACCAGCGGAAGCCAACAAATCATTATAAGCACGACACATGCGAGTAATGGGATTATAAAAAGAAGTATTGTTCTTGTAGATAATCCTTAAGAAAATATCTGTACTTTAACCCTGAGGGGGTGTAACCATCAAGCGGATTGTCGATTATCAAACCGTCGGATTAGTCGCTTTCAACGACTCTATTTTCTCTGTCTGTGATTGTCGTGTCCTCAGGCGACTGCTGGTTAAAGGGAAACACGTGTCGGCGGTACTTGTAATTTGGGATATACAGGGTTAATTTCACGGAACATAAAACACAAGAGGAAGGCACGTGTGGGCGTGGCGCACGTGCCAAAGTTAAGACTAGTGAGACTTAACTCGAGTCAGTCGCTCTCGTGATTACAACGCTTTGTGACGTCTTTTGCCGGTGTGTTCCATTACAAAAAAACCCATAAAATGACTCGATGTTCTGTTCTAGAGTGTAAAAACTATAGTGGTACTAAAACGTTAATACGATCAGGTGTTTCCTATCATCGGTAAGTCGCTATTTTCGTTTAATTTCATTTTTTATGTTTCGTTAATCGTTCTTGCCAATTAATTCGGAAAAAATATTAGTGTAAATGAAAAATGACATGTATTTCATTGAAATAAAATCTAAAATTACATAACGCGTGGTCCATACGACATCTATCGTCGAAGAGCATAACTAAGTTGACAGAATGTGGACAGAATCAACTAAAAGCATGCAGATAGAAATCTGACATAAATCACTAAGTGTTATTACTAACTTCCATTCTATTTCAAGTGTACTATAGTTGATATTCTTTTATTCGTAATAGTCCTTATGTCTTCTTGATTTCACCTAATTATGACCGCTCTAATTGGATATATTTCAGTGTACGTAAAATGTAAATGTGTTAGTTTGGCGACAGCTATTCCTAATGAATTATTAAGCGATGCCCTTTCCTCTTGTGTTTTATGTTCCGTGGTTAATTTTAATTAACGCAACACCTCTTGCAGGCAGCCTCTCCACATCAATCCCAACAACATTTGTTCTAGTCATATGTTCAGTGTTTCATTTTTTTTTTAAATAAATAAATAAGTAATGATTTCTGACACTCACATAACATTATCTAGCCCAAATTAAGTTTCTTAAAGAACTTGTGTTATGGATACCAGATAACTGATATACTTAAGAAATATATAAACATACATATTGAATAAATACATATTTTATTAGAATAAACTTAAATAAACATATAAACATCCATGACTTGACGACTAATATCTGTGTTCATCACACAAATATCCGCCGCCGCCGGGATTCGAACCCAGGACCTCTGGCATAGAAGGCAATTTATGTTACCGCTAGACCAGCCGGTCGTCAAATTCATTACGTGCTATGTCGTATTTAAAGCAATAGTAAAAGTAAGGATATAAATTCCTATACTGTATGAAATCTGTCACTTGAGCTCGAGATAGAATATGAATTTCTATCTTTACTTTTACTTTTTGTAAGTTATGAGACTAGCCATTTATGAACAATAGTGCACCCTTCGTGCACGAATCTGACTCGCAGTTAACCGTTTTTTTTATCACGGTCATCACAACTCTTTTTTATGAGCCCACTGCAGGGCTATGAGTCTCTCCTCTGGGTGACGAGGTGGTATAAGCCATAATCCACCAAGCTGGCCCAGTGCTGGTCGATTGATGTCGGAATTTACATAGTGCCGAAATGGCTTCTGATAAACCCTAACGACTACTGTATACAAGTATACAGCACCCGGGACCGACTACTTAAAGTGACCTCCGAAACACGGAAGTCGCCGTGACAAATGAATAGTCGGCGATCACCCATCCAGGTACCGACTGCGCAGAACGTTACTTAATTTGCGATATCTTATGATATAGACAGTAACCACCGCGCCACGATGACTTCTTTTTTTGTATTCTTGATAAATGAACTATGTTGTCTTACGCGGCTGTGCGTGGAGGATTTTTGGTGACAGAGTCTCGTATTTTATCCTCTATCTCCTTGTCTAGTACACTCTGGAAATAGTGATCGGCCTGCGACATTATGCTTTGTATTCTATTTTGTAATTTGTTGTTCTGAAACAAATATAATTATGATCTTAATTCTCAAAAAACAATCTCTGCTTTGCATTTTTTATCTAAACCTGAATTTTATTGATGAGACCGAGAATGCGACATAATAGGGTCGGCTAACCACACCAATCGGTCGACGTTGATTAACGGTCGACCGACGGCGTTACATCCTTAGAATTACCCGAACGCCAAAGTAAGAAACATACATTTTTTTCTAAATATAAGGCATGATTTTTCAATGGTCAGATAAAAGTAATCGGCATCTATTTAACACAGCAACAAACAAATCTGATTTAGGGTTTTAAAAATAATTAAAATGGGAAGGTAAATAATAAGTTGGCAGCTACAGTGGAGTTATAGTAGCATTTTAATTATAAAGAAGCAGCTTTATATTGAGTTTTTAGAGTTGTTTAAATTTAAATTGGCAGTGATTTTTTGGATTTGTTGACTTTGATAGCCGACCTGGCTTGTGACGCTTCGCCGGTCGCTACCGCGGCACCGCTCGCTTTGCTAAAATTAAAAGAAATCCGTCTGAAGAAAACTCACTGGTGTATAAAAAATTAAGGAATCGCTGCAATACGATGTGAAGGGATGCACAACGACGCCATATTCACGAATCAATCTCAAACGGCGATTCAGCTAAAGTTTGGAAATTTCTTAGAACTTTGGGTATCGGTAAATCTAAGAGTGACAGCTCTCTCAAAAATTTTAATCTCAACTCATTAAATGGTCATTTCACTTCTTCTAGCTCTATAGATGCTGCCATAAAAATCCACACTCTGAATCACATATCTAGTTTACCGATTCTAAATATTCCATCCTTTTCAATAAGTCAATTTTCGGAATATGGTGTCAAAAGGACGATGCTCGCTATTGCCTCCAATGCCATCGGCTCTGACTGCATTAGTCGTAAGATGCTCACACCTATCCTCGACATTATCCTTCCTGTAATTACTTGTATCCTTAACAATTGTATTGTTAAAATTGTAATGTTAATGCATAGAAGGACGCAATCATCACACCTCTCCCTGAAAAAACGAATCCTTCTTCCTTTTCCAATTACTTTCTTGCAAGAACACAAGCTACTGAACCCCCTGCAATCTGGCTTCCGTCCTGGGCATAGTACGACTACTGCACTGCTTAATATCACAGAAGATATTCGTATGGGCATGGAGGAGAAGAAGCTTACTGTTCTAACACTGTTGGATTTCAGTAATGCCTTCAATACAGTAGATTTTGACATACTTTTGCAAATGCTTCGTTATTTTAACATATCTCCATCGACTATTGACTGGTTTCATTCTTACTTGCATGGGCGCCGGCAACTTATATCTACTGAGACGGAATTTTCTGATTGGTGTGATATTAAAACCGGTGTGCCGCAAGGTGGCGTGTTGTCTCCTCTCCTGTTTGCTCTATTTGTCAATTCGATAACTCTCAATATATCTTCTTCTTACCATCTATATGCAGACGATCTTCAAATTTACACACAAAACAGTCTCGAGAATCTACCAAACACTATTCGCCAACACAATGCCGACCTAAAGCGGATATCAGACTGGAGCAACAACCATGGTCTCACAGTGAACCCTCTTAAGACGAAATCAATTATTATTAGAAGTAACAAAATGATTTCTCGGGTCAACTGGAGCTCAGTTCCTCTAGTAGTGTTTAACGGTATCTCCATACCATACAGCGAGACTGTAAAAAACTTAGGAATTATCTTTGACCGCACATTATCATGGAAACCACAAGTCACCGAGCTGAGCAGGATTTTCGTAATTTCCTCCCTAATGCCACTAAAATTATGCTTGCACAATCTCTCTTACTTCCTATTCTCGACTATGCTGATGCCAGCTATCTAGACTTAACTGAAGAACTTCTTAATAAACTTGAGCAGCTACAAAATCTCTGCATACCTAAGTGTTGTTTTTTTTGCACGCTTGACTTATAGCCCAGTTTATAGTTCTAAATTCAATAGAATAACGCTCACTTTACGAGCAAGTGTGTTGAAAAGAGTTTTATTATTATTCGGCATTTCAAAATCAACACGCCTTTTGGCGGAAAATACCTGACAACAAGACCAGTTATTATTACTATATGCAACGCAACATGCTCCTGCGCGCTGCGCTCGTCGTCGCACCTCGCCGTGCCGACTGCGTCTTCCTGTTAACATTAGCTGCCAAGTCATTATTTTTAACACCTCATCTATTAATTTTGTCACTAAGTAGTTAATAAGTTGTTGGTCGCCTCAAAAATAATAATCCAAAGTAATCTGTCGAATAAAGTGTTACTTGGCAGAATAAAGTTGTTTTAAGTTTTTTTTTATAATTAAAGAACAATTACATAAAACGACAGTAAAATTGTGACAAAATCAAAGCAGTCGAATAATTCATTATTCATTAGATAAATTTTATCTGACCATTGAAAAATCGGGCCTTACTGTCATAGACACATAGCATTTGGACTAAGAGTAATCATTCTACCTCAGGGTAACCATAAGGCTGCAAACTGGATGGCAGCGGCAGCGGCAGCGACAGCGGGGCGGGCAGCGATTTTCACGACACGATAGAAAATATTGGCTGGTGACGAGAACGCCCAGATTCTTCGCCTCGCTGCCCGCGCCGCTGTCGCTGCCGTCCAGTTTACAGCCAGGTTGGAGTTTTTACCATAAAAATTACCATCAAACAAGTCAAATTGTTTACTTCTAGAGTTAATTCAAAGCATTTGCCATAAAATACTGATACAGAAATAAAAATTTCCGTTTAGGTTCGGCTTATATTTCACCTTAGACTTGGACCATTACCAAAACCGTATACGTCTTACTTACTCTCTCTAACAATATTTCGACATATTCGGGGGTCCTCCTAAACTTGTTAAGCACTTCAGTGAGGTTTTCTCCGTATAGGGTTCTTGACTCTTCATCCAGGTCATATTTCCTACCAGCAGCAGAAACGAGAGCTGAAATTGAACGTAGTACACTCAATCATTGCAACATAGATGTGGCAGAATCTCTAGACCTTTGTTGACTGTGTGATGCTTTTTTGAACAACAATCCACACCTTTGTACCGCCGGAAAACCAGACGCAGACAGAAATTTCAACACTATACAGGGTCATTTTTTTGAAGATGAAAACATTTTAAGAGAAGATTAAGAATAATGTGTGGATTCAATTTATGAAAAAAGATATCATATAGGTACCTATTTTTTTTATTTAAATTTTACAATTCTTTTAAGTGACCAAAGATTAGTTTAATCTGTTATTTAGGTACGATTCATAGCAAGAAATAAAATGGAGGCTTAACGTATTTCTTAATAGAAATAGTTGTAAAGGCTTTTATCTCCTGCTATTTAGTCGTTAACAGAATAATAGAATATCCATTTAATATATATTTTTTTTATGAATTGAATCCACACAGCATTCTTGACCTTCTCCTAAAATATTTTTAACTTCATAAAAAAGACCCTATATAGTGACCACCTGGCATTAAGTGAAGATGAGGTGATGCACACGGACTTAGGAAGGCCTGGCTCTTCATAAAATACCTCCGGAACACATCACCGCTGGAGTGGTGATATTTCGCGGCAGATTTCATATGAATGGTAGTCGCTAGCCAGGCGGACCCTAAAGCCTGGGTTAATAAGTAGTAATTTTATATTTTTCAACACACTTGCTCGTAAAGTGAGCGTTATTCTATTGAATTTAGAACTATAAACTGGGCTATAAGTCACGCGTGCATAATATATTATACCCTAGTGCATAATATAATGAATCCTACAAAGTTGAATTGTACCTTTGTGCAAATTACATGCGAGTAAACAGAGCATATTTTATTGGATTTATACATTAAATATTTTCAGAAACAACAAAGAGATTTTATACCACTTTAAATCCATATACATTTTTTAATGTTTGCGCCTTATCTAATATAAGGCGCAAACATTACAATGTAATTACAATGTATATCAAACAAATTATTCACAATTTACAATAATTTGTTATAAAATATTTGCATTTACCACTCCAAATTAAACATTTTCACTTAAAATAGGCTGTATATGCTATACAGACATTGACACATTTGGCAGAAAAAAAACCTACGCGCATGCGCGAGGTTCGGCGCCATTTTTCAATCACAATTCACAGCTTTGTTATCAAATGTGTTTGTTATTTTATGACCACGTATGTCTGTCTTTTACTCACAAGTGTGTTGAAAAACGTCGTATGTAACTCGTGAACGTTGCTAATTACAGTCGAGGCTGTGATTAGCAACGCTCACGAGTTACATAATATACTATTATCACTTGACTATATTTTATGACATATTGCCTGTCAGCTAATTAGTGTTATAATTAATTTGTAATAAACATTTGCAGGCTGACTCTCAGCATAAATTGTAGATCCACACAACATTACATATTTCAAAACTTTTGTTCATGCAAATAAATATGCTTTGATTTGAAGAATATGTTTATTAGACGATTTAATGATGACAGTTCAAAAAAAAATGGAATGTATTTTCTTGTTATTTTTTGTAGCGACATAATAACAAAAAAAAAAATATTAGCAAATGGAGTCCAAATTTTTTTTCTTCTTTGCGATAATTTCTTTTACATTTTTTCTCATAAAATCATTGAAGTGTTGTGCTTTTTCTAAATCTGTATTAAATGAAGCTTTTTGAGAAAAAAAATCTGGTTTAGTTTAATAGATTTTTTTCTTCATAAAATCACATTAAATTTCGAAAGGAGTTTATTTTAAAAGTCTCAAACATCTACTTAGAAATCTTACAAAAGCATCAAAATTCTACCTTGGCCGAATTTGTAGCAATGGTGGTTGAAAAACGGGTACGATTTTTTTTCTAAAATCAAAAACTAAGAATTTCTCGAAAATGACACTCTAGAGACAGTATTTCTAGGACACCCTGTCTTCCCATGCGTCCTTATAAGTCACAGGGGTAACAATATCGAAAAGGTTATGTAAGGTCGCCCTTTATGACACGCTTATTCATGAGCGGTAGGCTATTGTAAGAGGATCCTGCTAGAGAAATAGCTATACAGAGTTTAAGGGATGGTCATTACGGAATATCATCTCATACAAAAATAACATGATATCAGAGATTAGCAAGTACAAACGAAAAAACTCTGCAACTGTTTTATACAGGGTGACTGGCAACAAATTTTAGATACTGAAGGAGAATAAAAGTAGGTACTTAATTTTTCACCAGAATTCCCTAGAAATAAATAAAGAAACATTACCACTTTTCCCGACGCGCCGCTTCAGTCAACACGCACACAGCAGTGTTCCCGCCACACGCACACCGCCACCCGCTAAGTATCTATTGCATTCATCATCATCATCCACAGCCTGTAGACGTCCATTGTTGGACATAGGCCTCCCCCAAGGTCTTCCACGTCCCTCGGTCCCACGCCGCCCTCATCCAGCATTTACCGGCGACTTTGACCAGGTCATCGGTCCAACGCGCGGGGGGCCTGCCTACGCTGCATCTCCCAGTACGTGGCCGCCACTCGAAAACTTTTCTGCCCCACCGGCTATCTGTTCTGCGAACTATGTGCCCTGCCCGTTGCCACTTCAGCTCTGCAATCTTTCTGGCTATGTCGGTGACTTTGGTTCGTCTGCAAATCTCCTCATTCCTGATTCGATCCCACAAGGAAACTCCGAGCATGGCCCTTTCCATTGCCCGCTGAGCGACTCTAAGCTTGTTTACAAGGCCCATAGTTAGCGACCACGTCTCAGGGCCGTATGTTATCACTGGCAACACACACTTGTCAAAAACCTTTGTCTTCAGACACTGCGGTATTTGTGATGAGAAGATTTTACGGAGCTTCCCGAACGCTGCCCAGCCGAGTTGGATTCGACGATTGACCTCTTTCTCAAAGTTGGACCTACCTAACTGGATTTAATGTCCTAGGTATAGATAATCGTAAACAACTTCGAGCGTGGTGCCTCCAACTACCACAGGAGCAGGTGCAACATGGACGTTCGACATGATCGACATATCTATTGCATTGCATTACGCTTATGTAATGAATTCTTGTAAATAATTGTATATTTGATTTTATTTTTTCTCTTCATGTATGATCTCAAACTAACACGACCTCGTATTTCGAAAGTGACCCACCAGTCACCCTGGATAAGTACTTTTTGAAGAGCCATTCGTCCCAAACACGTGTGTTGTCGTCTTCCACCACATCTACACTTACCATCAGATGAGATTAAGGTATAACGCGGGCTGAGTCTCTAAAAAAATATAAGAATAGATTACTTACTGATTCGAAGGAACAGGAGTTTTATAAATACGATAAAAACATGATTCATTGTTTTAAACTATATTTACATAGCTTAGTAACTTCCTTTCCTCAGTCCACAAAAAACATTAAATCACTATCGCGACTATAAAATGTGTTTTATTTATTTAAATATTGTAGCATTGCTATCAAATATTGTACTGTAGACTGCCGAAGGATTTAGCG
This sequence comes from Stenoptilia bipunctidactyla, assembly GCA_944452665.1. NCBI lineage: Eukaryota > Metazoa > Arthropoda > Insecta > Lepidoptera > Pterophoridae > Stenoptilia > Stenoptilia bipunctidactyla. Next base: position 104,470 of record OX101746.1, read on the forward strand.
AATTAAAGAATTCTCTATTTCGTTGGTACCTATTTAAATACACTTGAAATAAATCAAACCACTCTGTTACTTATTTATTTACAAGCTGTTATCCGCGACTTCGTTTCCCAAGTATTAGATTGAGCGGTTTGTTTTTTCATAGATCGTTTCGTCCACTATTTTAGCCCCGTAAAACTAAACTACCCGACTATACCCCGCAAGAAAAAGGGAAAAGGTGTTATGATTTTGACCTGTATGTGTGTATGTGGGTATAGATGTTCATCTGTTCCCTCATAACTTCTAAACTAGTTATTATAATTGGACAAAAGAGTATAAGGTGTCATTGGATCGCAGCAGATAGCGTTCCTTAGTCTCTGCCTACTCCAAAGGGAGACAGGCGTGATGTTATGTATGTATGGAAGCGTCTTAATTGTCCGCTGGTAATAGGCTACATAATGCCACGTTAAATTGACTACATAGCCCACAAGGGGACTAAAGTTAAGAACTAAAAAACTGCCTGACGGTATGGTTATTATTATTATGGTGTGGGTTATCCTAAAGGGGTATCAAATGAAAGAGCATAGTTCAAAATCTTCGGCTGAAGTCTATGGTCGTCAATGTAAATATGCATCGTAATCATGTATATTTTTTCAAAAAAGAATTTTTATTTTTGAAACAAGTAAGTATATTCAATATCGATTCATAATAACTAGTCCAAAATATCGTGTAACAAAAATAACACAAACACGAATTGAGAATCTTCTCCTTTTGAAAGTCGGTTGAAAGTGCGTAAAATGCGTTGTGTTTGAAGGCAGACTATAATGTAGATACCTAAAGGCTGATGTTGTGGCTAGCAGGCGAGCCCTGGAGGGGTCCTCCCAACAAGCGTGGCTATCTAGTCGCCTTTTACGACAGATTTACCCGGGACAGTTGGTCTCATCGAAGCCCTAACAAATAATTACGCCCTACGTGGCTAGGCCAGATTTGTACCAAGCTATCTCCTAATTTGACTCACCTCTCCGACTCTCTTGAAACCGGGAAAAAATCCTACATCTTTGCAGCTTTATTTGACTAAGTCTAGCCACCCACACACACACACACACACAGAACACATAGAATATTAGTGTGGGAAGGAGTGTGTCAAATGGGTCAAACACATTTAAATTATTTTATGTACCTAATCTATTATGTAAATACTGCTTTCTGTACACATACTTTATAAGAGAAAAAGAGAAATTAATTAATTACTATCAAAAAAGAAAAAAATAATTATTTGTTAGGAAAGGAAGCCCTGTCGATTCTGCCAACTATTAAGTACAATTTATTTATTTATTTCACGCTTCATGTAATAGTAACATACAAACAAGAACTTACAAGAATAAAATGTAAACATAGGCGGTTTATCGCTGTCTTGCGATTTCTTTCAGACAACCATATACAATCAATGTTTTATGAGTATAAAACTGTTCCGTTACTGACAACCATAACTTTTGACGACCACTTTGTCGATGGGGTAAACCTATCTGCCTCAGACGCCAGTGGTTGCGGGTTAGATTCCCGCACGGAACCAGAAAAAAAAAAGTTCCGTGTCTGGGTGTTTATCTACTTATGTATTTATATTCTAGGTTCCCCCCTAGTTCGCTATATGGTATCCCATAACACAAGCTATGCTTACTTTGGGCCCATGTAGTTGGTGTGATTGTCTGGGTATTTTATTTATTTATAAGTACTGAGCGTAGAATGCTGATCTTTCAAACCTGTATTCTTTAAGAGGTGTAAGGGTGCACTAAGGAAGGAATTTCCGAAATTCCCACGGGAACGGGAAATATAGGACTTTTTACTTTGAATGAAAAATCTTATTCCTTATGTGCAAAGATGTGAAAATTGGTATAAAAGTTGTTTAGATCGGTGTCTGATTATGTTATGGAAGCAGTTTCACAGGAAGGGTAGTTTAGCGAGCCCGAAGTTACGGGAAAAAACGTTTGCGCAATATCCTTCCAATACCTATTAAAATTTCTATTGCACAGTCCCTTTTCCTACCAATACTTGACCTCGGTGCTGCCTGCTATCTGGATATCTCCGAAGACCAATTAAATAAACTGGAACGCCTTCAAAATTTATGCATAAGATTTATATTTGGATTACGTAAATATGACCATGTTTCAGAAAATCGCACTAAGCTCAAGTGGCTTCAGATTCGTTTTCGCCGGAATATTCAAATTCTTTGTCTGCTGTATCGCTTGCTATTCAATCCTGCCTCGCCGGAGTATTTAAGAACTAGGTTTAATTATAGAAACTCTCAGGACCTACGAGAGTTACGTTCTGCTGACAATTTAATGTTATCGACGTACCCTTTTTTATATATAAATTATGGATGGGACGTTTGTCTTCCATGCCACCTGATGTTAAGTGAACATGAAGACTAAGGTGGTACACGTCCATCCACGAGAAACCTATTCACTCGACGCTTAAAAGTACTAGGACTATACTGGTTTTATTACTATATTTGACGACCGGCTGGTGTAGCGGTAACATACATTGCCTTCTATGCCAGAGGTCCTGGGTTCGAATCCCGGCGGCGGCGGATATTTATGTGATGAACACAGATATTAGTCATCAAGTCATGGATGTTTATATGTTTATTTAAGTTTATTTTAATAAAAAATATGTATTTATTCAAAATGTGTGTTTATATATTTCTTAAGTATATCAGTTATCTAGTATCCATAATACAAGTTCTTTAAGAAACTTAATTTGGGCTAGATAATGTGTGAGTGTCAGAAATATTTACTTATTTACTTACTGGTCAGGGAAAATAGACTTAGGCAGTTCATTCCAAACCTTGGCGACCCGTATCAAAAAGGAACTGTCAAAGCGCTTAGTTCGACTTTTCGGAATATCTACCACATACGGATGGAAGTTCTGTCTGCGTCTAGTAGTCCGATGGTAAAAGGGTGAAGGTTCAATTTGTTCAAACAGAGCACTGGCGCACTCGACAAAATGTATCCTGTACACTGTTAAACACGCAACCTTACGACGATGCTCTAAGGTCTGCAGTTTTTTGGTTGTACCCTCACATAAAAGTGACTTTTATGGGAAATCCTTTAGAGCCCATGCTGTATCACTTTGGAATAAACTGCCACTCGAAGTCAAGTCTGTCCAAACAATTAAAACATTTAAAAAACTGGTCAAGCAATATTTCTTTTCTAAAGTCACGACTTTATAGTACAAGTTAGTTAATTACAATGTTTACATTTATTTTTATTTCGAGTCGTATATATAAATATATATTAGGTATATTGTTGTGTATTATTCGTATGTAAGTTTAAATAACTGATTTATATCTATGTATATACCTAATTATGTTAAATTTAATGTAGTATATGTATGCCAAGACACCCTATAATAGAAGATCAAACGAACTTCTTAAGTGAAGTTCGATCGATATTATATGAGTTGCTTCATTCGAAGATATATTCATTTACCAACTAGTCCCTTTGACTCACACGGTAGCACGCACGAATTTAAGAGTTATGAAATGACTAAAAAGGTCAAAACACGTGTTTTCGATCGTTTTAGTTAAAATTTTTCACACCAGTCTGGATCCATAGGATGCGCCTCTGTCGAGCTCATTATTTTAGAGTTCTTCATTTTATAGTTATGGCAAAACTTTAAGGGCAATAGTTTACTACATTGACAGGGCGGGTGGGACCTTAATATATCTTCGAATGAAGCAACTCATATAATATCGATCGAACTTCACTTAAGAAGTTCGTTTGATCTTCTATTATATTTCGTTGCTTCATTCTTCAGATATATTCATTTACCAAGTAGATGTTCAGAGCATAAGGTAAAGTTTTGCTTTATAAAAATTCATTAACTAATATTCAACAGTTATTTAATCAACTCAATGTAAATGTATAACTTTGAAACATTTTATTTACATGCATACTGAATAAAATTACTTAAAGTAAATTAATAATTAAGGATCAACAAAGGAGTTTACTTCTACATTTGATTGAAAAACTGCCCTTCCAAAATTACTTTTATTGATCGACCATGGGGCGGTTATAAAACTTAGCGAATGTTTGAGACTGAGCGGTCCTGCAGGCCGTGCTGCGAATGGCTAGCAGCGATAGGCCGCCACGCGCTCTGGCCGCGGACGTTGCTGCGCGTGCCGCGTGCTGTGAGCGCTGAACGCCGCGCGCCGCCGCCACGCCCGCGCCGCTAGACCCCATGACATGCTTTATCCAGCGACTGATAGACGGTGAGATCGTTGTTTTGTAAGGTCGCTTTGGTTTGACTATAAGGCAATCTACACGCTCTGGCCTAAGTTAACTCGTTACAAATAACTAATCTTCTAAAGCTAATGCAGGGCATATACAGGAATGGCATGTTCATGGAAATATGGCAAAACTAGAGTTGGTTACTAGCAGTAGCTGAAATTATAATCAAATCCAAATTACCTATTTTGATTTCATTTGCAAAAATTATAAGAGAAATTGCACACGGTGTGCTAGTGGCCTAAAAGCCAGTAAAAATACCAGTTACTGTGTGTGTACTTTGCTCAAGAGTTAAATAACTATTGGGATACCGTTTTGAAATATAATCTTAAAACGACTTGAAGATCTTAATCTTAAACCAAGTGTAATTGTGTTATGTTGGCAATGGCCTTAACCTAAGGTAATGGATTAATTAGTTCATGTGATCCTATATTGTTTCAACTGTTCTGTGATTGTTTCCTAATAATAAGGCCAACCTATGACTATTTACTATATCTATTAACTGTTTTTATTAGTTTTACTTTAATTGTTCCTTAAAAAATGATAAAATTCAGTGAAACCGAACGATTAAAGATATTTCCACTGTTATTGTGACAATAGTTCTAGTACCGATACGTTGTACCATGCTACGTTGTACTGAGCTTAAGTTTTGTTAGAAAGCGACGAGACCACGACTAGGTACTGTGGTGACCGCCTACACGTCTTCTCTTAATGAAACCGAGCCGGGAAGCCTCGCTGGTTCGTTCTGGAAAGATAAATAATTTCTTTTCAAAATCGTTAGCTCAGTAAAAGAGCACTCGTTCGGCAAGCGAGAGGTCCCAGGTTCGTGTACTGATCGGGTCTTTTTATTTTTTTTTTATTTTTCCCGTTACCTATTTAAGAATAATTGAGCATTATTAAATGCAAAAATTTCAAAACGGCTTGAATGTTTTAATTTAAAGCAATTTGGAGAGAGAGAGTAAACGCGTCTATAACCGTAGCTTCAAGATCTCGTTACCAAGAAACCTATTGTGAGCATTTAACATTGGTGCGAGAAGCAAACAGATTTACTTGAGGTTGACTGAAAACTTTGATACGCATAATTGGGTAGTGCTGTATTTTTCCGAGTTGATATACGGAGCAAATAGTCAAATATTCATTTTCTCAAACTATTACCAAATACTTTTAGCTAATGCATTTAAATGAGGAAATCGAATTCCTCCCATTAAATTAATATAGATAGTACCTACATACAGCGCAAACGTGTTTATCCTTTGCAAAACACTGTAACCCATTAAAAGCTGAAAACATGTCTCACTATTTTTCCAGTTTCCATTTGCATGATTATCTTTACAAATTACCCCCCCCCCCCCCCCCCCATCAGGCTGTGACGCAAATATTCGCTAAATATTTCTATGACAAGATGTCTTTCACATGTTTTTCCACCACTGTAAATCTTCTAAAATCTTACTATGTATTTGTATTTTTGTATCGTTATTATTGCTATTTTTGAGAGCTTTGTATCTATCCTTTCGAAAGTTTGAGTGGTAGTATAAACACTAATATTTAACCGTTGGACAAGCTGAAGTTAATGGTTAGTTAGTTGTGAATTGTGCTAATTCTCTGATGGTGCAACACCTTACTTTTTAAAATTTGTTCCTTACTTTTTAAAACTGAATTTAGGATGGCAACACAGATTTGAGATAGTGAACACTGATTGAAACTGGTTGATTCGATATATGTTTTTATACGTGTTGTTATTTATGACAAATTGTTTACTTCGTATTTCACTTTTTTCTTGCAAAATCACTGGTTATATTTCCACGGAGCAGTATTAATTATCTTTACTACTATTTGCAATTCACTTTGAGTTAATTTTAATATGTTGATATGCGACTTTGTTATAACTTTTCCAAAAATCTTTAAGAGACCTTGTAAACACTGTATTCATTTGACAGATCCGAGTTGAAGTCCTCGAATTAATAAGTTTGTGGTAAAAACTGAAATCGTAATTATTTACGATGTTCCTTTAATATAGGAACTAAAAGATAAGATTCTCTGAAATTAATGCAAGCTAAAAAGGACTTTTTTGTCACTATGCTCAGGGAGGTTCTAAAATGTTCTTTTAAAATGTGATTTGTTATTAAGGAATTTATAACATTTGTATAAGATTTAAAATAAATCTTTTATCTCCATTTGATTTTGGTGCAAAAAATATATTCGGAACAAACTGATCAGACTGAGGAGAGCAGGAGACTATTGCTCCTAGATTAATTGATTTATCTATGGAGAGAGCCTATCTCGAAAGCCTGATTTTATTTAGGAGCAAAATTCTGCCGTGTTACTGAAAAAGGGCACAACTAACATTTTTTTCAAAATTGAGTTATATACATATTTGGAATCAGGAAAAAAAGGCCTATCTGCCTATTTTTTTGTGTAATTTTAGCAACAAAATTAACAAAGTTAGCATAAGCTAAAAGGGCACAATTGCACTTTTAAAAAAAGAACATTACTGAAAAAGGGCATATTGTAATATATGACTTTTATTTAACCTTTGAGTTTATAATTTATTTAATTGAAAAGGCATAACTGACGCATATCAAACATAAAAGACTTATGTGGTAAATGTGCTCATTTTTAATGCCAACAATGTAGCAATAAATTAAGTAAAAAAGTCACAACTGGCAGTTGTGTCTTTTCAATTTACCCTACTGCTTAATTAATTTTTATAATAAAGGCACACTGGCGTTTGTGCCTTTCCTACTTAACATCACTACACTGAGACGAAGTGGGGGGGTGAGGTTTGCGTAGGATCACGCCAGTTGTGCCTGCAGTGTCTTGACGAATCCAGCGTTGCAGCTTTATGGCATGAAGCAACATCAGGGAGAAAAAAGGAAGACATTCTGAGTTGCTTTAAAGCTTTTTTATTCAAAACCGGGACTTTAAGCACATGATTTTGTGGCTAGATAACTGTGCCGTCCAAAACAAAAATTGGACACTTTACTCATATCTTATATACTTAGTAAATTCTGTAGAAGTAAATTTTGAAACCATTACTTTACGCTACTTGGAAACCGGTCATACATTCATGGCTGCCGATAGATTCCATCATAGAGTGGAACGATCACTAAAAACAAAAAAAGTGTCTACGACTTTGAAGACTTCTGTACAGCTGTATCTAATACTGGCTCTCGCACCACGGTATAATATTTCTGAGGCAAATTTTCGAAGAGGGTGTAAGTCACTTTTTTATAAAACCAGTCACAGTGCTGACGAATACTTAGAGCTGGATTTTCTTTAAATAAAACCCATGAAACAAGGGATACCAAGACAGAAGCTTGTTCCGAGGGGTATCGCGAGCGTAAGAAAATCTGTTATACTCACAAAGCTTGGTCCCCTTATGCCTATTAACAGAAAGGTTTTTTGGGAACACTTGCCGATTAATGATGAATCAGCCAATCTGATTCAAAACTACGAAGATTAAGATTTTTTTTTTTTATAAGTGACTAAACCCGCGTTTGATCAATCTCACCTGATGGTAAGTGACGATGAGGTCGAAGATTAAAGCACACGCGTTTAGGAAGGAACTGGCTCTTTATACAATATTGCCGGAACACATCACTGCCGGAGCGGTAACATTTGGTGGCAGACTTTATACAAAGGGTGGTCGCTAGCAAGGGATCCTACCACCAAGCAAAAGATACAAAAAGACTGATTTTTACTTACTTTTACTGATTGATTATAAGAATTTGTTTTGTAATATTGCCATTATGTTCTGATTTTATTTTTTTTTCCAAAGAAGAATGTGTTTTTTAAATTGTGTTATGACATTTTATGTATATCAATGTTAGGTTTCATAATTGTCATTTATAGTAGGTACATTTGGTGCAAAGTGCCAATATTAGTAATAAGGTGTTAATTCCATTTTGAGACTGTGATAAAACTTCAAATCTCTTAAGAAGTTATTATAATTTACCTTAATGATGACTTAGTTCTTTGGTGTATTTGATTAATATTGTTTATATTTTTTACTGGTTGTTTTGTCTTTATTTTTGTTCATATGTGCAAAGTGCCATTTTTGGTTTTGAAAATTTAATTCTACTTAGTGATATTGATAGAAATGTTAAATATTTAGAAAAAAGTATACTATTGTTATTACAGTTATCATTCATAGAAGAAACTTTTTGTAATAAATATTTGAATTTTTCGTCAATGCATATTTTATTCATAGAAAAATGTTTCCTTAAATTGTAAATACTCTATAAATCTTAACCGAGTTTACAGAAGAAAGGCACAATTGAACAAAAGTGCCTTTTCTTTGTAGATTTTTTTTTTAAATTCTCAAAATTTTACATAAGAAGGGCACATTTGTTAATATGTGCCTTTTCAACGTAACAAAATGATTTTTAACATAATTTTTTTGTTAAGATAAAAAGTAAATAGCGAATTATTTATTATATTTATAAAAAAAATTGAAAAATATTGTCATGAACTTACAAGTTCTATGTAAACAAATATTTTGCCACTCAAAGAATTTCTAAAAATAAAGATCAGCGGTTCTTTTTTTAACAAAAACATTCAAATATTTTAAACTCATTTTTCTCAGAATTTGCTGAATGTAAGTTGTGCCCTTTTTATTAACGACGGCAGAATTGTTTATAGGAGTTACGATTTGTATAACTTGACAGATTTTTGGTAATGAGACGCCTTTGGAGATCCACTTTAAACCAACAGAGTCATTGGTAATAGCTGTACCAGAATTATAAAAATATGCCATTTTATTGATTTATTTATTTATACTTCATTGCACACTTACAAAATAATAAAAGGAAAAGAATACATTAGAACAAAAAAAGTTTTGAAAGGTACAATAGGCGGCCTTATCGCTATAAAGCCATGTACCTGCGTTAACGATGGGCTAGGGATCATTGTCTCGTTGATATCGTCCACCGAGTTCGGGGGCGTAGCGCTGACAATAATACTGTTGCGTAGTTGCGAGCCGATATTCGGTCCAGTTACCTTGAAACCGCGGGCGTGGGTTCGCTTGACATGTGGATATTTTAAGCATGTCAACATGCTTTTTTATGCCTTTCTTCATTTTCCAATATGTTAACAAATCTAGACCTTCATAGCAGTTTCGTTCTTGTTTCAGTTTCAAAAAAAAAATGTAAATCAGACAGAACTCTGCAATTCTCCACTAGGAATTTTATTGTGTTTACTTTAATATCCAACCAAAGAATAGTCATAGCTTGGCTTATGGCTTGTTGTTCCGAGCCCAAGTGCTTACCTTCAAATTTTTGGTTTCAGACTAAGGGTTTTCAATAATCTGGTTGATCTTAAACCTCTCTGGGTAGCCCTTTGCGCAATAACGGCAGCCATATTTGAGCTAAATCTTGGTGAATACATTCGCCATGTTTAGGGCCTTTGTTAACGGGAACTACCAGAACCGTTAAGATTTAAATTGGAAGCGTTTGTATTTCCGCTTGAATTATTGGGTTTTAAAGGCGTTTTTGTGGGCGATAGGCGGACCACCTATCACTACAATAGTCTCTCCATCTTTATAATACCTCCAAAAGTGACATCAGATGATCTTGTAACCTCTGGTGTTCTGCCTACCCCATAAGGGATACAGGCGTGACGTTATGCATGCATGCATGCGTATTAGTTTTTATTTGACCTCCGTGTCGATTTATAAAATCAACATCCTGGGTACTACCTCCGTGTCGATTTAAAAAATCAACATCCTGGGTATTTTATCCTTCGTGTTAACGCTAGTTAAAGTTCCTGAAGATATTAAACAGTTTCCTTGAATATCGTTGTATTTGAATACCTCCGTGTCGATTTATCAAATCAACATCCGGGTACCACCTCCGTGTCAAAAAATCAACATCCGGGTGTTTTATTCTTCGCGTTAACGCTAGGTTAAGATCCTGGAGACATTAGATGCTTTCCTTGAATATTGTCTGTATGAAATCACTCGTCTATGATTTTTTCTGCTCCAACCTTCTAAGCTTGCGTTTATAATATTCTTCTTTTCTTCGGCCGTCTTCTTCGGCATTTTTATGACAGGTGTACTTGCTACCGCGCACGAAAAAGGAATGAGCTCGACAGAGGCGCATCCTATGGATCCAGACTGGTGTGAAAAATTTTAACTAAAACGATCGAAAACACGTGTTTTGACCTTTTTAGTCATTTCATAACTCTTAAATTCGTGCGCGCTACCGTGTGAGTCAAAGGGACTACTTGGTAAATGAATATATCTGAAGAATGAAGCAACGAAATATAACTTGGAATTCAACTTTTCATCCAAAGATTGTCTGGAAGAAATAGCTTATTAGCTATAAGACCTCCCTTTGTACATTTCTTTTGTATTTCTTTGTTTTTAATTGTTTTATTAATTGGTGTAGGTAGGTACAATAAAATGTTAATAAATGAATAAATAAGATGCATAGTGTCGGAACATGTACCTAAGTATTGAATAATTATCTCCTGGATCACTAGGTGACCAACAAGCTCCTAAGCAACAGTCATATTATCATAGTTATCGTAATGGTTATGAAGAGGGGGCTTGGCTAGCTCAACTCATAAAAATATTCAAAGTATATTTTAGACAACAGTTCTCTGATGCAGCAGTTACTAAACCACGGCACATAAAACACAAGAGGAAAGGGCATCGCTTAATAATTCATTAGGAATAGCTGTCGCCAAACTAACACATTTACATTTTACGCACACTGAAATATATCCAATTAGAGCGGTCATAATTTGGTGAAATCAAGAAGACATAAGGACTATTACGAATAAAAGAATATCAACTATAGTACACTTGAAATAGAGTAAAAGTTTTTTTTTTTTTTTTTATAAGTGACTAAACCCGCGTTTGACCTCAATCTCACCTGATGGTAAGTGACGATGAGGTCGAAGATGAAAGCACGCGGGTTTAGGAAGGAACTGGCTCTTTATACAATATTGCCGGAACACATTACCGCCGGAGCGGTAACATTTGGCGGCAGACTTTATATAAAGGGTGGTCGCTAGCCAGGCGGACCCAGAAGGGATCCTACCACCAAGCAAAAGTTAGTAATAACACTTAGTGATTTATGTCAGAATTCTATCTGCATGCTTTTAGTTGATTCTGTCAACTTAGTTATGCTCTTCGACGATAGATGTCTATCAAACCACGCGTTATGCAATTTTAGATTTTATTTAAATGAAATACATGTCATTTTTAATTTACACTAATATTTTTTCCGAATTAATTGGCAAGAACGATTAACGAAACATAAAAAATGAAATTAAACGAAAATAGCGACTTAACGATGATAGGAAACACCTGATCGTATTAACGTTTTAGTACCACTATAGTTTTTACACTCTAGAACAGAACATCGAGTCATTTTATGGGTTTTTTTGTAATGGAACACACCGGCAAAAGACGTCACAAAGCGTTGTAATCACGAGAGCGACTGACTCGAGTTAAGTCTCACTAGTCTTAACTTTGGCACGTGCGCCACGCCCACACGTCCCTTCCTCTTGTGTTTATGTTCGTGTACTATGTTGGAGTTTGAATTTGGCTGTATCTGGGATTGTATCCTTTTTAGTACTTATAAGCATTGGCAGGCAACACTTGACACATGTTAAGCAGAATCAAATAATGTATTTAGAATGTCATTTATTTATTTATTTATTTATTTATTTCAGTCATAACAAATAAATTGTTGTTATGAAATTACATCTCGAATAATGGTCAAACAGTTAAGATGTATCTTTTATAAATCTATTTTAAAACATGTTGGTGATACTTAAAAGGAAATATACAGATTATTGAAACAAAGTCTCCTGGTCTATTTCTTCGCCGCCCCACCGCCGAAGAGGTTATGGGCCCAGAGACCAGGAGTGAAGGAAAATAAAAGGATTGATTTATATGTATGTACCTATCATTTATTATAAGTGCCAGAGTTCATTATTTTTTAGATTATAGAAATGAGAGTGAAATAAGATAAAGATGATTAAAAGCCGATATAAATTTTTGCTGAAATAAAAAATATTTATAATTATTGACAATCCATCAAAATAAAAGATTGTCAAACAGAGAAAAATAATTTGAAGTTCATTATGCTTTTTGATTTATTTACAAATAAATAATGGAAAACATAAAGTTAAAAGACGCAAAAAACTATAAAAACTGGAAAAAACTAACCAACTTGTATCTGGAATCAAAAAATTTAATAAAAGGACAAAAAGAATACAATGAGGCAAAAGCAAAATTTATTATTTTAAATTCAATCGATGAAAAGTATATAAATCATGTGATAAACTGTACAACGAGTATCGAAATTTATGACAAACTAGATATCATATTTAATTGTGATAATAAAGAAGAAAATCATGAAAAAATTATTAAATTCTATAGCTACATTGCTAGCAGTGACATTTTAGAAGACATTAGCAATTTGCAAAATATGTTTATAGAAATAAACAATACCGAACCGAATAGCATCACTGAAGAAATGCTAATAAATAAAGTAGTTAATATCTTTCCAGAAAATTTAAATTACTTTAAGGCAATTTGGGAGATAACTCCAAAACATGAAAAAACAATTTATAATTTGATTAAAAAGGTGCAAAAATTTAAAGAAATGAAAATGGCAAATATACCTAGTAGCTCAAATGAAATAGATAATCAAGCTTTTAGGACAGATGAGAGGAAATGTTTCAACTATGGTCAACCAGGTCATATAGCTAGATTATGTAGACAAGGCTGCGAGATCTGCAAGAAAAGCAATCATAACACTAAAAATTGTTTTCTGGAAAAGACATGCCGGAAATGCGATAAGAAGGGACACATAGAAAAATTCTGTAGAAATAACAACTTAAATAAAGTAAGAGAAGATTTGAAAATTAAAATAAAAGCAGTAATTGACTCAGGTGCATCTTCACATTTCTTCAACAATAAAAATATAATAAACATTTCAGAGAAAATAGCTGTACCAATCGCATGCGCTAATGCTAAAAACTTGATAGCAGAAGGAACGGGAAAAATTATCACGAACTTTGGACAATTAAAAAACGTACTGTATGTACCAGAAATATCAAAAAATTTGATATCAGTAAGCGCAATAACGGATAATGGAGGTAACGTGCTGTTCAGAGGAAACAAGGTATGTATAATTTTCAAAAACAAACCGATTCTAATTGGTTATAAAACGAATACGGGTTTATATGAAACTGAGTTCTTGGCCAATTATACTCAAGAAGCGCTACTAACAGAAAGTGTCAACATCTGGCATCGGAGACTAGGTCACGTATCCGACGTGTCTCGCCTGGCTAAACTGGTAAATGGCATAGAAATTGGGGGGGGATATTCAGAAAATTTTTGCGAAATTTGTACTAAAGCTAAAATGACTAGGAAACCGTTTACAAATAAAAGAACGAAAGCTAAATTCCCTTTAGAAATAATTCATACCGACATTTGCGGTCCGATTGAAGTTCCCACTTGGGACAACAAAAAATATTTTATTACTTTTTTAGATGAATTTACGCATTTTTGTGTCGTGTACTTGATCGCCGTCAAAAGTGAGTGCCTTGAAAAAATTAAAGCATTTGTGTATTTAGCGGAAAATCATTTCAATACTAAAGTTAAGAAAATAAGATGTGATAATGGGGGGGAGTACTCGAGCAATAGCCTACATGCGTGGTGCCAAGCTAAAGGAATAGTACTGGATGCAACCATACCATACACGCCTCAACTGAATGGAAGAGCTGAAAGACTGAACAGAACCCTGATGGAAAGGACAAGGGCACTAATGTTCGACGGGAAGGTTCCAAAATATTTGTGGGGTGAAGCACTATTAACAGCAAGTTTCCTAATCAACAGAAGTCCAACAGAAGGCAGAAACTTAACACCAGCGGAAATGTGGTTCAAAATAAAACCCAACCTATCAAACATCAGAAGATTTGGATCTACAGCATATTATAAAATAAATTTTGGCTTAAGAAAACTTGATGAAAGATGCGGCAAAGGAATACTTATCGGTTATGTTAGAAACGGTTACAAAATTTGGGTGGATGACAAGAAACAGATAATAAGAGCGAGGGATGTAAGAATAAACGAAGAAGAACAAGGAATATATTCAGAAGATGTAGATAATATGGTTAAAATAAAAGGACTCTGGCAATTGGTTGAAGATGAACAATCAGAAGAAGATGAAAGAAATAATAGAAACAATTTTGAAAATAATTTAAATTTTGATAAGGATATACAACAAGAAGAAAGTGAAGTATTTTTTGATAGTGAAGAAATTGAGGGAAGTCGAGTGGCAGAAAATGGAAGTAATAGTGAAGAAATTGATAGAAGTCGAGTAGTAGAAAATGGAAGTAGAAATGAAGAAATTGAGGAAAGTCGAGAGGTGGAAGATGAAAATGGTAATATAGAAAACGAGGAAAGTCGAGCGGTGGAAAATAATTTTAGAAGAGTTCAACCTGAAAGAGATAAAAGGTTACCAGAAAGGTATAAAGATTATGTTATGGATATTGATACGGAAGTTTCGATGTTAACATATGAGGAGGCAATAGAATCAAGAGAAAAAGATAAATGGAAGAAAGCAATAGAAGAAGAAATGAAATCGTTAGAAGAAAATAATACCTGGACCTTTGTGGATAAGAAAGAAGCAGAAGGAAGAAAATTAATAACGAGCAAATGGATCTTCACGGTCAAGTCAGATGGAAGATACAAAGCAAGACTAGTCGCAAGAGGTTTTCAACAGAAATATAAAATAGATTACGATGAAACATATAGTCCAGTAGTTAATACAAATTCCTTGAGAGTATTATTGTCAATAGTTGCAAATAAAAAATTAAAAATGAAACAATTTGATATTAAAACAGCATTTTTAAACGGAGATTTAAAGGAGTGTATTTATTTAAAGGTTCCAAAAGGTTACAGTAACAAAGAGGATAAAGTATGCAAACTAAATAAGAGTTTGTATGGGTTAAAACAAGCTCCTTTAATGTGGAACATTAAATTTACAGATTATTTAGTAAAAATGGGTTTTAAGCAATCAAAGTTAGATCAATGTATTTTTGTAATGGAAGGTGAAAGAAGGATATTTCTTGCGATTTTTGTAGATGATGGATTAGTAGCTGGCGAGAGAGAAGAAGACTTGGTGCATGTAGTGGAAACGTTAAGAAAAGGTTTTGAACTAAGAATCTGCGAAGAAGTATCGAACTATATTGGGTTGGATATAACACAAAAGAAGGAAGGAGTTAAAATTTGTCAGAAAAATTATATTGAAAAAATTTTGAAGAAATTTAACTTGAATGAAGCAAGAGAGTGCAAAACCCCAAACATTTTGATAGAACAACATCCAAAGATGAAAATAGATACAGAGACTCATGAACTCTATAGGGAAATGATAGGGTCTTTATTATATCTGGCAAATAAAACGAGGCCAGACATTAGTTTTCATGTAGGGTATTGCTCGCGTCAACAAAGTGCTCCAAATTTGAATGATTTAAATAATGTAAAAACGATTTTTAAATTTTTAAAAGGTTCGAAAAATAAAGGCATTTGCTTTGGTGAAGGTGATAAAGTGCTTCGAGGCTATTGCGACTCAGATTTCGCGGGGGATCCAGACACTAGGCGTAGCACGTCGGGGTACGTGATTTGGCTGAACGGTGGACCAGTGGCATGGAGCTCAAGAAAGCAGCCGATAGTAGCGCTATCAAGTACGGAAGCAGAATATATAGCCGCAGCAGAATGCTGCAAAGAACTTTTGTTTATCAGAGATTTCATATTTGAAATAACAAATGAAAAATTAGAAATAGAAATGAAAGTGGACAACCAATCAGCTATTTGGCTTATGAAGAAAGGAATCATGAATAAAAGAAGTAAACACATAGATGTGAGATACTACTATCTAAAAGATCAAATTGATGCAAACAAAATAGCAGTTAAATATTGTCCAACGGGTTCGCAGATAGCAGATATACTCACAAAGTGTTTGCCACCTGTAAAGTTTGAGAAGTGTCAAAGAAAACTCGTATCAGAGTGAGTGTTAGATATAAGTGCGGGCAAAAGTGAACTAAATGTTTTTTCGGTCAATATGTGGGGAATTAGTATGTAAGTTTTTATAGGGGTGTATAATATTTGCATAATATATGTTATGTAAAGGCGTGATGTAAACTTAAGAAGTCCAATCAATTCATATTATCAATTTTAATAAAAAGTTAACAGGGTATGGACGTTGCGTATGTACAATGTTTAAGGGGGTGCATAATCTAATGTAATGATTCATTTAAGGGGGTGTGAAAATATTGTGGAAATAGTTAAACTTAAATTTAAGTAAATGAATCATTGGTTTTATTTTTAAACAAACAACAGCAACGTGTTGACATGAAACGAGAATAAGTTTGAATGTTTGATAAAATAACAAGGTTTACAAAATATTTTGGATTGGCATTAAGTTTTCTATCACACTTTTACGTTTATTATTGAATTTAGTTTATATTTTGTGATTTGTTTATAAAGCAGATTTTTTTTTTTTTTTTGTCGAGATGAGTTAGTAGGTTAATTGTTTTTGAATTCAACTGCGTGTTGAAAAAATTATAGAACTTGTAATTGGTAGGTCGAGTGGATGTTAAAGATAATTGAAGGTTTTGATATTTGAAGATAGAATTTGTAATTGGTGGGTCGAGTAGGTGTTAATGATAGTTGAAAGTTTTTTGATATTAAATGAAGTGAGTAGAGTAAGGATTAAAGATAAGATAGAGATATATTATAGTTGTTGTTTGAAAGATTTTTAATGTATGTTGGTATATTGTAAAACTACAGGGTGTTACATGTGTGCAAGTGTTGAGGGGGTGTGTTGGAGTTTGAATTTGGCTGTATCTGGGATTGTATCCTTTTTAGTACTTATAAGCATTGGCAGGCAACACTTGACACATGTTAAGCAGAATCAAATAATGTATTTAGAATGTCATAACAAATAAATTGTTGTTATGAAATTACATCTCGAATAATGGTCAAACAGTTAAGATGTATCTTTTATAAATCTATTTTAAAACATGTTGGTGATACTTAAAAGGAAATATACAGATTATTGAAACAAAGTCTCCTGGTCTATTTCTTCGCCGCCCCCACCGCCGAAGATACTAAACATTATACCGCGACTAGGTCACAATTTAAACTGTATTTGAATAACCGATAAAAGCTTTGGCAAAGTTATTTTCTCGGAAATATTTTTTTACAAAATAATATTATTTATGGCCGTGAATATTCTAATTGAATAAGTTCAAAATATTTAAATAAATTGTATTTTATTTATTGTTCATAGTTTTATGATTTAAAAAAGAGAATATATTCAATATTAATAGTTTGTTTCTATTACAAAACTACGTAGTTTATTTAAAAAGGATTTAGTCAACACTTCAAAAAGATGAAAACATCAGTGCTGAGATAGATAACCTGTAAGATTTGTTATTAAAACTGTGCAATTCATCTTTGATTTGAATTTAAAGTAAGAAAATTAATGAGAGTTCAAATAGTATAAACATTCGAGCATGCCGAACAATAAACTAAGTAAATATTTTTGTCCACTTTGAGGTTATGATTTAAGTTATGTCATATTTCATAATATTTTTTTATTATCTGACCCATGTTTTAGGAGTCTTATATTTAATTCCGGTCTATTCAATACAAAACAAATTTATTAATACATATAAACATATTAATTTCATAAATACATATAGCTAAATTTTAATGGTGAGAAATCCAAAGGTGTCTTTAGGTTGGTGGTCTGGTCTAGATCAAGTAATCTGGGATGTACACCTTGAATATAATAATATTTTTTATTATAATTTTTGAATTTCTCCAATTACTTAAGTTTGTTTACAGAAAACAGTGTTTACCTTATAAGGCATGAAAATTCTTACAATACTGAGAAATTAGCCTTTTGCAACTTCACACTTTACCCATACACCTTTTTCAAATTGCATTTTATCACACTGTTAACTAACAATTTAAAATTATTTTTCAGAAAATCTTATTATAAGAAAATAAACCAAAAATGTTTAGTGCAAGCTTGAAAAACTGTAAGAATACAAATAAAATGTTACTAAGTGCCGTTAACCTTAACATATTAAGTTCAAAACTTAATGTTCTTAAGCCTTGCCTGTGTGGTAGACTTTACACTAAAGAAATTCCTTGGGAATGGAAAAACTCAATACTAAGAAGTGCTCGAGTGTATTCAACCCAAAGTGATCAACATCGACAAAAAGCAGTTATAGACACATCAACACCTAAAATAATAATAAACAAAGATTTTATAAATAATGAAGACAAGGATAAGAAATGGAGTAGTATAGAATCAATTTATAGTCGAATAGAACCATATGCTAAGTTAGCGAGATGGGATAAACCTATAGGTGAGTAGGAATTCATTCTATTATATCTTCTCTAGATTAACTAAATTTTTTTACTGGTTTTCAGAGCTTAGTGAACCATCTCGTCAGCACTAAATTAACTAACCTACTACTTCTACTACCGGAATGACCGTGTTGGATATTTCCATCCCCAATATAGTCTACTTACATGTTTCAGATGAAAAAGATGATCAGCTGATAAAATAACAAGTTGAAGTAGCTTTTCCATTTTAGTCTCCATGTGCCACAACATCAAATCAGTTGGACTATTTATAATTAATGAAATACACGGGCTAAAGTGATTCTTACTCTCTAACTGTTTTATTTAATAAAGCTGAAAAGTTTGTTTGCTTGTCTGAACACACTGATCTCTTACACTACTAGTCTGATTTACAAATTAAGCATTTTAAAGCCCAGCTCTTTGGGAAGGTTATAGGCTAAATCCTATGAAGAATTCCTTGGTATAAAAAGTAAAACCGGGCTAAGCTACTCGTAAAATAAAACATGGCATTTAGGCGATGCACAGCTTTCAATGCTACACCGCTGTGCCCCGTTCGGAGTGTTAGCTTTATTTTCTTTATGGAATTTCTTAAAATATCCCATGTGTAATTACCTTATTTTACAATTCATTGTGTAAAATGTAGAGCCTAACATAAAATAATCTGTAAGATCAACAAAACATTGAGTTTACACTTAGTAAATACAAAATAAACTCACTAAATCCCTCTTACCATATATTTTTTATGAGTACAGATGAGATCACACTTCTAAAGATCTTTTATAATTAAACCATGTCCCACATTGGCAGGCGTGTACCTCCTGTACTGGCCCTGCACGTGGTCGATAGCCCTCGCGTGTATCCCCGGCGCGGTGCCGGCTGGAGCCGCGCTGCACACCGCCGCGCTGTTCCTGCTGGGCGCCGGCCTCATGCGCGGCGCCGGCTGCACTATTAATGATCTGTGGGATAAGGATATTGATGCTCAGGTAACTCGCAACATCACAACTCTTTGTAATGAGTCTCACCCCTGGGTAACCAGGAGATATACCCCAATATCCACGAAGCCGGCCCAGTGCTGAATGCTGGATGTCAGAATTTTTAGGGTGCCAAAATGGCTTCTGATAAACCCTAATGACTACTGAAGCACAGATATGTATTATTACGACAAGGAAAAGATTTATAAAGCAAAACACGAATACATGTGGAATGACGATATTGTTAAAAGACTGCGCTTATGTATGTACTACAGTAGAATCCGATTATTATGACCCCGCTTATATTGACCAACCGCTCATTATGACGTGCTTACACAGTGAAGTTTGGTTTTCATATAAATTATATAGCTAAGTCCGATTTAATGACTTCGCCTATAGTGTCATATGGCTTATTATGACCCCTTTTTAACAAATTTAGTCCACATCAGTGACCGACCGTATGATTTCTAACACCTTTTGCAGTGTTCAGTAGAGTCATGTTATACCCAAAGACTTACTACACGTGAAAGCCTTTTTAATTTGAGTCTCAGAGCGTAGATTTACTTATTAATATCTACTTTGATTTATCTCTATTTTATTCCTCTCTATTAAAATAAATCACATACTAACTTTATTACAACAGTTTATTTATTCTTGCAGTACCTATGCTTCGTATGACGTCCGTTTAGTATGACTTGATCCTTATTTCCCTTCACATCGAAGGAATGGATTCCACTGTATAGTAAATATGTGACATACAATAGTTACATAATGGATAATAATATACTTCTTTTCTGTGGCTCACATCTGAGGACACCATATTTATAAACATACCTAATAAGAAAAACAATCTTATACCGGGTTGATTTGTAGTCACCGGCCAATTTTTTTTTACACAATAAGTATCATGTATAGAAACGGTTTAAAAATGTATTTTTTTTGGAAGGAAATTAATTTATAGCTAGCATATTAACCAAGGCATGGTCACTCTAAATTACTATTAAAATAAAAATGACTACACGCTACTACACTCATTTTGTAGTACTACGTCGTAGTATTATCAAGGAAATGCCACGTCGTGGTAGCTATGTTCATCAACAGCGACTATTTATTTAAAAGTTTGTGGTTCCATATTTCTACATGTTTGTACTGAGCGACGCTAAAATAAATATGCAGGTACGTTTATATCGTATCAAAGACATTTAAATTTAAAATTTAAATTTGGCTAGTGACGAAAAATCAACCCAGTATGTATGTTAGAATGCAAGGTAATTTATTCTATGGGCGTCCTTTGTCGATTGTAAATATTGTCTGAAATAAACGAATATTATTATTATTAAGTAAATCATTCTCAAGTCTAAAACCAAAAGGGAGTAGACTTCCATGAACTTTCTCAGAGTTTATTTTAAATTTTATTTTTATTTGTGACTAAACCTGCGCGAACTCGGTCTTAGCTGATAACAAGTGAAGGTGAGATCGAAAACAAAAGCACACGGGCCTAGGAAAGAACCTGACCATTCATTAAATATTTCCGGAACACATCACCGTCACCGCCGGAGCTGTCATATTTCGCGTAAGATTTTATATGGAGGGTGATCGCTAGTCGTGCGCACGGGGTTTTCTCACCAAGGTCACTCGGATGAGTCGTTCAAAAGTTGTTCAAAAAAGTGTTCTTTTTGTCAGTATAAATAAATAAAATACCCAAACAAATCCCAAGACTTGTGTTCTGTAGCGAACGAGGTGGAACCTGGAATATAAATAGATACACAACACACCCAGGCACGGAACATTTTTTTTTTCTTATTTCGTTCGGGGAATCGAACGAAGTTTACCTCATCGCCAAAGTGGTCGACTCCAACTCTTACACATACATACATAACCTCACGCCCCCTTTGGGGTAGGCAGATACACGGGAACACCAATTGCTTCGATCCAGACATTCGCTTCCGTCACGTACATGATCGCCGGTTACGGGTACTTTCGACTAGGCCTTTTTTAAGAATGTCGCCAATTTGATCGGCATTTGATCGGTATATGCCCTTTCCGACATCCCCAACAATCCTTGCACTTTACAAGTAATACAGCGGTCATTTCACCGCGCTAGGTAGAGCGCACGCGCGACCGGCCACTGCCGTCGGGGCGGGTATCGTCGCGCGCGGCGGTGGCTTGGCTGGCGGCGCAGCTGTCGGGGGCTCTGCTGGTGCTGTGCCAGTTGAACTGCTACAGTGTGCTGCTGGGCGCCAGCAGTATGGGTGAGTCACACATAACACTACATGATCGCAACGTTCTTTATAACCCCACTGTTCAACAAATAGAATAGAATAGAAAATTATTTATTTGCGTCCACAACATATTTACAGGTAATAAATTAAAAGTTATTCACAAAAAAAAATAACATTAAAAGAAAAAATAACTTAAAGAAACACAGTACATATTAAAAAAGTTATAAAATAGTTAATGAGATAGATTAAAGGAAAGTTATGTTGCAGCAGCACAAAAAGGCCATGGCTCAGTGCATTGATTTGCTCTATAGAGCAAGGCACTGATAATTCTGCCATTGCCTGACGAGGGTTGCACTAGTTAAAAAAATAAATCTGTTAACGAAATAGATGAAATAAACACTTATAGTGTTATAGTGTTTGACGTATATTGCAAAATCAAAAGTCGTCCTCTTCACCCTCTTTATAAACATCTCACACAGGTTTTTTTAAGATTAAATGTAAGGCGTCTACTCATCATTACATCGTCCTAACCCTTTATTAATGAACCCACTGTCAAATAAAACAAAAGTGGTCTCCTTCGCCCTTATAGCACGCCTACATATTTTGAAGAATTAGCCGTCTTATATAACCCGCTTATATGGATAATAGCGGTAGGTGTGTGGTGGTATCCTCACTAATACCGGAGACTAGTAAAGTAAATAGACTGACAATCCCCGTGCAATAAATCGTGTCACGGAAAAAGCTCAAAATCCCGTGTTAATTGTAGATGGCGCTGGCAGATAGCCTGGAAACCCTCTTACAGGCCATTGAAACCATGAAATTATAGTTAAATTCTTTTAAAATCAACAAAAATGTTGATGTTTTTTTTAGAATTTAAAATTTCACTTATAAAATAAGATTCAACGATTTTATTTTACATGAAATTTCCACATAAGTGGATCAGTTTCATATTTTTTTGGCAGATGGCGAATGAAAATAGTATATAAAAGAAACATCATTCTTTAAATAGATGGCGCTGAACAAGGCATGAAATTACGTGTTAGTTATTAACACTTTATTTATTACTATTATAGGTACACATAATTTGCGTAGCTAGCTAATAAACTGTACCTACTTGCACAAAGATCCTATAGTTGCAAGGTTAGATCCATCGACGCAGAATTTGTTACCTTCCTTCTTATTTATAAATCAAAATACTAACTAGACGCATCCTTTTGAACCTTTTTACAGCAGGGCAAAATGCCACGAGGCCTTTTAGAGCTGTAAGCATAATAATACGGATTTCCTAACGCTCGTAATTATACCTTGAACAAATATGTGATCAATAATGGTGTTATCATTATGGTTTTCACAGCGTATATTTGATAGGTAGCTCCGGAGCTTCACGCCTTAAAGAGTTTACTTTTGTATTTATTTAAAAGTGACTATTCAATTAGTTTTTAAGGGAAAATATTTTTGATATGCATTCAATTTTGTTGCCTTATTTTTAAAGGAAATTTCAGAAACTGAACATCCAGAAACCATAAATAATCTATAAACTGAACCAACATAGTCCGCCAAAACTCTTTTGATACTTCGATGAGGTTGTCAGGAGGGCGTAAGGGTGACCATTTCGTAAATCCCAATATCTAGGGGAAAAAAAACATAAGTAAGCATGTTCAAATTTACGAAATATGAACTCTCTGTATTTATATACTACATCACGATAACTTGCATTAGCTAAATAGTTAAATTACCTAAACTGAAATACCAATTATCCCGCCCAAAAGTAAGTTATACTAAGCTTGTTATATACCTACCCAGTTCTGAGCCAGTATAGAAAAGATGATAAACAAAAAAAGTTGCAAAAACTCATTAAAATAAAACCACATGGCTTTTGAAATTTTAATGGCCACTAGGGCATAGCAGATAACCTATTCTACAGGCCATATCAATTTGGCCGGCGATGGACCAAACACCCTGTATAAAACAACTTTGGACACCTTTGCTATTTAATATATAAAAACAACGGTTCCGTTGCTGACTGAGTGACTGACAGACAACGTACAGCCATAACCACTGGGCGCAGAGAGCTGAAATTTAGAACATACTTTCCTTAGGGAGTGTAGAGAAGCACTAAGGATTGAATTTCCGAAATCCCCACGGGACCGGGAAATATAGATTTTTTAGTGTGTATGAAAAATCTTATTTTTTGAGTGCACGGATGTGAAACTAAAGGTTTTTAAATGAATGTCTGGTTGTATTATGGAAGAAGTTTCTGAAATTCCCACAGGTCGGGTAGTTTAGTTTAGTACAAAGTTGCGGGAATAAGCTCGTAAGATATAAATCACAGTGTAGGTAAGCACACTCGTGGTGAGAATTAGCAATATGGGTAATGAAGTCTTACACTCATCAATATCGTATTTATCCCAACCTTTTATAATGAACCTACTGGCGAACGAAATAAAAGCGGTCATCTCTACCCCCTATAGCATCTCCCATTACCTACGAAATAGAGAATAATTTAAGTTTGAAATTTTAAATTCATCATCATAAACACCAGCGCAGGGGCTGCAGAATCTACATCTTTCTAGGCCTCTTAAATTGCATCAGTCTTGGTGCCAATGTGGCCAACCAGAACTAGTTTAATTCTACCAATCATCCACGGGCGTCTGCACAGGACAAAAGATGCTTGGTGGTAGGGCTCGCCTGGCTAGCGACCTCTCCTCATACCCTCCAGCGGCAATGGGTTTCGGCAATTCTATATGAAGAGCCAGGTCTTTCCTTGGCCCGTCTCACCTTCACTGAGCATGAGGTGAGATTGATGTCAAGTGCTGGCTTGGTGTGTACAGCTAACAAACAATACGTATTTGTCGGTTGCAGCGCTGGTGGTGACGTACCCGCTGGCGAAGCGGTTCACGAACTACCCGCAGCTGTTCCTCGGAGCCACCTTCAACTGGGGCGCGCTGCTGGGCTACAGCGCCATCCAGGTAACTGTGGCTGGCGAACGAATTTGCTTATGTGGCGAGTAGACACAACAGTACCTAACACAAAAACCGGCCTCGCCCAAAGAGGATTCCATACTGTCCACTAGTATCTTTCGCACCTTCGGCAAGACAAGGGCACAATTGCACTTTTCATAACTTTACAGGAGAGTAATTTTAAGTAATTTTTTGAAATCAATGTCAAATTTCTCACTGTATATATTAATTTTCAATCATTCGACTTCTACAGTAACATGCAATGATTATTAAGAAATAGAATTATGTCATCTGAGTAGTTTAAAAACTTTACATTTATTTTATTTAAATTAATTTGAATCTTTCCCTCCATACATATTTAAAATTAAAACGTGTATTTACCTTAAGGGCCTACACTACCTCAAACACGCTCCGAATCCAAATTTTGATCTCAAATATCTATCAGAGTACTGAACTAATAATTTTAGAAAAAACATATAGCAAAGTTAAGAGTATAAACTAAGCACCATATGTTTTGAAAACACGATTAATGAAAAAAATCTCGATAGAAAAAAATCACAAACTTACCTCTAAAATTAACAAAGAAACCTTCGGCCTTACTTATAAACGTTACTTAAAATTTAATCAACACTTAAGAGCCAATTAAGAAAAAATCTTACTCATAAACGTTGCTTAGCGTTAATCGGTTGTTAAGTAACATCTTAAAGTAGTTGTCAAATTAATCAGGATCGGACCATTGTTTAAAACGCTAAGTAACAAAATAGCGTCAGTGTAACATCTGTTTTGCAAATTTTAAAAATGGATATTTATGAAAATGATATTATTTGAAGGTTTCGTAATGAAATTTAAGAACTAAGAAGCATGAGAACACGGACAGTTAGGAGACAAAAAAAATATAAAAAACGTTTGAACCCGATTCAAGATTTGACTGATGTGGAATTTAAGCAACGATACAGATTTAGCAAGGACAATATGCTACGAATTATTGATTTAGTAAGGAATGATTTGCAAGTAGACCATCGAGGTGGCAGTATTCCTATCTTATTACAAGTTATGGCTGTAATTAGATACTAGGGCAGGCACGAGGTAGGCAATCATTTATTTTACCTTTCTCATTTAATATGGCCTATTTTTTTTTCATTATTTCGCGGTAATATTAACCTATCCTATTGATGAACTGTCTTCCAGATAGGTACAAGAAGATTGTGCCGATAGACATGGCATAAGTCACAGACATTGTCACGTCTCTGCAAAAAGTGGCTGTTGCATTAGCGGCAAAAAGTAGTTACCTACTACATCAAATTTAACTGCCGAAACAGAGATAATACGAAAATTTCAATCAATTTGTGGGTTCCCATACATAATAGGGGCTTTAGATGGAACTCACATTAAAATAAGAAAAGTTAGTGGCAATGCTGGCCAGTATTATATTAATCGGAAAGGATTTTATTCTTTAAATACCCAGGTAACCATACTTATACTGTATTCTAATCCTGTACTTCACACCTTATGGAGTAGGCAGAACACCAGAGATTATAAAATCATCTGATGTCACGTTTGACAAATTTGGAGGCATTATAATGGTGGAGAGAGACTATTGTAGTGACAGCTACCTAAGTAGATACAAGTACATAGATACGTAGTATTAATTATCGAATAATAAATACCTAGCAACAAACTATAAGGAAATCATTATCTATAATAGAAAATCTTATTAAATACCTACCAAACAATACAGGTTGTATGCGATGCAGATTTAAAAATTTGCGATATAGTTTGTCATTGGAGAGGTAGCACTCATGATGCACGAGTTTTTCGTGAATGTTCGCTTAAACTTAGGTTTGAAGAACATGAATTTAAAGGCAAACTAATAGGAGATAGTGGCTATCCATGCACTTCATATTTACTGACTCCTGTATTAAGACCGAGGACTGAAGCTGAGAGGCGATACAATTACAGCCATATCAGGACAAGAAATGTCATAGAAAGATGTTTTGGAGTCTTAAAACAAAGGTTTAGGATTTTACTTGAGGTTATTAGAGGATCTCTAAGCACAATCAAAACTATTGTTGCTTGTGCAGTATTACATAATTTGGCCATTGAATATAATGATTATTTAGATGGTATGTATGAAATGGAAAGTTGTATAGATTATTCTTTTTGATTACACTTTTTGAATTTATGAATTCCGCAACAGTAATAGAAAAGCTCTTTAATTTTATAATTGTTAACATAGATTATAGTTTTATTTTCAGATTCCTCTAATTATAGCAATGTGGAAGAAGACTTGTCAGATAGTGAACAGGAATTAAATAATTTGTCAAACATAGCAAGAAATGTATTTATAGGAAATTATTTCTTAATCTTAATTATAATACTTTGTATAATCAAATAGAATTTATTTTCTTTTGCCAGCAGTCATTTTCTAAATCCATGATTAATATTCTTTTTTTGTGAATTTCTTCTGCTCGTTCAAATTCTCTTTCCTTTGACTTTTTTAAAAGTAAAAATAATTCTCGCTCAAAATCTTCAGAATTGTTCTGGAACAAGGAAAAATCTTATATGTAGATATATGTTACAACAAACAAATATATGTATTAAAAAAGGACTGTTTACCTTAGTTCGACTTTTAGGACTATACTTATTCATTTTTATTATAAAAGCAGAAAATATCTTACCTCTTTTATAGTATCCATGTAGAGACCATCACTATGAAATTTACTATTATCAATAATAAATTCATTAGGCAACGCCTGAATGATGGCAAGATCTTCTGCTGAGATGGGCTTGGTGGTGGTGGTCCTCCGCCTGTCATCATTCTAGCATGTCTGTACTCTGTACTCAGACTCCCTGCCTTTCACCTTGCCCTTGGTATTTCTCCACTGAGTCTGTATTTGAATCAGATCCCTACCCAGGGATACAGGCGTGAAGTTATGTATGTTCTTTGTCTTCTCGTGGTATTTTACTTGCCGAAATTACCTTTTCATCTTGGTCCCAGTTGGAGGATCGCACTCTCTTTTTTGAAGAACTTTCCATTTTGCGACGAACGTTTAAAATTCGTAAAATTCCGATATTAAAAACAATATCAATTCAATTCAATTCTTGTAGTTTTGGCAACCAGCTGTCGATACTAAGCGACTAGCTATTACTGCCAGTATCATGTGATGGAATAGACACTTATAAATAAACAAACCTATACGCAAATCTGACACTTATGCACAGACTAAAAAGGGATAATTATGTCAATATTTTGAAATATTGATAAGCAGATTCTTTTTCTTTGCATTAAGCGTTCATTAGTTAATAACCGGCTAATCAACGTTTATGAGTAAAAAATATTTAAGCATTAATTAAGAATTTAAGTAGTGATTAGTTAAGTAGTCGGTAAGATGTTGATTAGTTGTTTTTTATAAGTAAGGCCGCTTATTACTTAATTAGTACTTAACCTACACTAATGTAACTTGGTATTTAGTTTCAAGGTATGACAATACGTGTACTATATGATCTGATTTTAAAATAATTTTATTATTTTTTTTATTATAAATCTTAAATCTAAAATAATGTGTTTGGCACGACGGGTGACCTGCGCCCGCTCAAGGATTCAGTTGCGCTCCGGCATTCGTACGAGGAACCTGTGTCGCTTACACGCTTGCCGCCGCCGCTACAACATCACGTAAATATCGTGTTTTCCATAAATAAATTTGTGGTGTGTTTTATTTCAAAATGGGAAATGAAAGAAATAAGATACGGAGAAGGCAGAGTTGGAGAAAACAAAACGCGAGTAAGATAGCTCCGACGCGCGTGCGGGGTGTTTCACGGCCGGGCGGTGAGGTGGGGGCGAAATTCAGATTCTAGCTGGAGTAGTATGGGCTCTTAATGACTTTGGCACTCCAGAAGACTATTAAATTAGTCGGGTTCCACGGGCGCACTGACCAATGCGTACTTGTCGCGCCAGAGTTATCAAAAAATCTAATTAATCAACAAGGGCATTTACGCTATCTAGAGTTAATGTAATAAATTAATGGGTGTCTTTGTCTGTCCAGCGATGGTACTACTATTTATATACCTTTTGTCATATTTAACTCATTTTCACAAAATTTGGAAGTTATGCCCTTGTCTTACCGAAGGTGCGTTATGTATAAATTGAAACACTATAAAAAAGGCTTTAGTACTGTATGTAGAACTAGATTTAACTAGATTCAAACCCTACAAACTAGCGACAAATTTTGGAAATACAAAAGCCATTTTTTCCATTTAAAACTGGCAACTCAATGTTTGAACACTTATATTGATAAATAAACTAAGCTAATTAATATTCTGTTAAATGTTTTCCATATTGTACTATTTATATTACACCATTCGTCTCTTTTATGTTCTATTTGAACTGTGTTTCTGCCAATTTGTATAATGAACTCTTTTGCCGCCGGCTTCTTTCCTCTTGATTTTTTCAAGCGAAGCTAGTAAATTCTAACATCAGTTAAGTGTATCTCGTATTAGCGTCAGTGTTTTTTTTTTTCTTAATTTAATTTTTTAATATTACAGTACGTAACTAACCGTATTCTATAAAGACTCGACGTTTCTGTAACAGTCGCTTATGACCAAGGAGTCTGTAAAAATTAAAGAATCCCGTTATACAGGGTGACTGGTGTCAAATTTTAGATACTGAAGGAGAGCACTTTGTATTCGATTCTGGTCATAATTACGTAATAAAAGTAGGTACTTAATTTTCACTAGATAAATAAGTAAAGTTTTGTTACCATTTACTTTACATACAACTGAGTCAATCGCGGCACGTGACCTGGCACGCGGGTCGCTGCCAACGCTAGCGTAACCATGCGTTGCGAAATCAATTCTTTAACTTTCGGTTAAGTTTACTCATTAAACAATTTATATATTTTTTTTCTTCTCATATATAATCTCAAAGTACAACTTCCTTAAATTTCAAAAGTGACCCACCAGTCACCCTGCAAAAGTGTTATATTTACTAGTGATAGTTGAATATTATAAACAGGGCGCCGTGGACTGGACGGTGTGTTTGCCGCTGTACGCGGGCTCGCTGGCCTGGACCGTGGTGTACGACACCATCTACGCGCACCAGGTGAGAACACACAAACTTATTATTTACTGTACATTTTAACTAATAAAACTGTTGAACAAATGAAAAAATGTGTTAAATAAAAATCACCCGACCGGGACTCGAACCTGGGACCTCTCGTTTGCCGCACGCGTGCTCTCCCGCTGAGCTACCGGGGCCTGGCGGTACGCCTCGAAATTATTTAACACATTTTTGTATTTACGTTATATTGCTAACGTAGCTCCATCTTATGGTATAGCTTTGCATCTAAGACCACCCGAGACCAATTTCTTTACAGAAATTGTGAATCCCAGGTAAAGTATTTAAATTCAAATTCAAATTCAAATTCATTTATTTACAAGAAATGTGGTTACATAATGGTGTTAAAATAAAATATTGTCCATCACATTCTACCATAACAATGGTGCGTAAATATGTCAAGAAAAAAAAATATTCATTATTATTATTAAATCAAATTAAATTAAATTATATTAAATATCATTACAATGTCATACAATGTCAACAAAATCATTTATACGTGGTCAATTAAGGTTAAACAATTAAATTAAATTTTATACATAAAATTTGTCAAATAATTTTCTTTAAACGTTAGAAATTCATTTAGGGTGTAAAAACATTTTTCTGTAAGCCATAAAGTTATTCTTTTTTTAAATAATGTCAATGGTAGCTCTTTAAATCGATTTGGTAACTTATTATAAATATCTATAGCCTTTATATAAACATTTTTTTCATAAATGTCTAAATGACACCTAGGACGGTAGAGTTTATATTTATTCCGTGAATTTCTACCTACGGCAACTGAATGTGTAACAAAATGTTGTGGATTCAGTTTGACAAAAACACATAGTTCCCTTATATACATACAAACCAGTGGCAGTATACGGGATTTCTTAAAAATAGGTTTACAGCTATCTGTAAACCAAGCACCACAAATCGCTCTCACACACTTTTTTTGGACCCGAAATGCTAAATCAATCTCAACGGAGTTTCCCCACATTATGAGCCCATATGACAGCACCGATGACACGTATCCATGGTAAGCACTGAGTGCCGCCTCCGTTGACACCGTTTGCCGTAGACGTTTGATGGCAAATACAAACTTATCAAGTTTATTGCAAACTAATTCTATATGCGCCTTCCAATTACAATGTTTGTCAAGTATAAGCCCTAGAAACTTTGCCGTGTTTACTTCATGTATTTTAGTATTTTTATAAGTTATGTTTAAGTCGATAGGTTTTTTTCCATGGTTTTGAAATTGTATTAATTGAGTTTTATTTACGTTAATTTTTTAATTATTATTACTTAGCCATCTAATCAATTTATTGAGCGTCATATTTATGTCATTTTCATAGGTTTCCTTATTTTCACCCTTGATGATGACTGTTGTATCATCCGCAAATAAAATGGTTTTGTGATGCGTTATATTTGGCAAATCATTAATGTACATAAGGAATAAAAATGGCCCTAGTACGCTGCCCTGTGGTACGCCAAATTTATTAAGTTTTAATTTTGATCTGCTTACTATTTTTCTATTATTTTGTACTTTAGATATTTCAACGCACTGATAGCGTTCTTTTAAGTAACTTTTTATCCAATCGTTTGCTACTCCCCTTATTCCATACTTTCCTAGCTTATAAAGTAGCAAGTCATGATCCACAAAGTCGAAGGCCTTGCTCATATCAAGCAGTAAAGCCGTAACTGATATTCGGTCATTAATTGTCTCAGTTATTTGTTTGATTAAATTAAAACATGCTAGTGAAGTACTGCTATTTTTACGAAATCCAAATTGTTCCTGTTTGAGAATATTTTGCTTTGAAACAAAGTCATAGAGCCTTTTTAACATTACCTTTTCAAAAATTTTCGAGATTATTGGGATCAAAGTTACTGGTCGATAATTGGACATATCTGTTACATCTCCTTTTTTAAATAAAGGTTTAACAATAGAAGTTTTAAGGCTGTCAGGAAAAGTTCCTTCTTGAAGTGAAAGATTAATTATGAAGCTTAAGGGTTCACATAAAGATTTAGCGCATAATTTGATTATACTGGTACTAATCTCATCAACACCTACCGAATTCGTATTATTCAGATCATTGATTATTCTATGAATTTCAATTGAATCTGTAGGCCTTAGAAATATTGAATTAGTATTATCCATGTCCATTGTTTCGTTTATATCGTCAATATTAAATTTAAAATCATTAGAATTAGTTATGTCGATATAAAAGTTATTAAATATATTACTTATGTCATCTGCTGTTGTATGTAATTGATTATTAAATAAAATTTGATCAATTTCTATCCGAGCCTTAAGTATTAATTATTCTTGAAAAATGAGAATGAAAAAAATGGAGTCCTGATCGGGTGAATTTTATTGAACACATTTTTTCATTTATTTAAGAGTAATTAAGCATTTTAAATGCAGAAACTTTAAAATTTATTAATAAAACTCTATTTAACCATATATGTATATTGCGTATAATTAAAAATGCGCCGTGGTAACTGTGCATTATCAAACGATATCGCAGGTTAAGCGCGTTCGCCGCAGCCGGTATTAAGATGGGTGCCCGCCGACCATTTATTTCTCACGACGACTTCCGTGCTTCGGAGGGCACGAAGCAGTCGGTCCCGGGTGCTGTATACTTGTATACAGTAGTCGTTAAAAAAAACCGACACCCAGAACAGGGCCAGCAGTCTTGCTTTACACGGAGTTGTGATGATGAGTTTGCAAAAACACTAAATAAAATCCATCACAAGGCTTGAACCCACATCTCCCGCTTGCCGGGCGGGTGCTCTACCAACTGAGCTGGCGAGCCTTGGCTGACGCCATCTAAATTATGTAGCATTTTGGATTTCTTTCGTTATGTGCTTACGTAGCGCCATCTTGTGGTAATGCTTTGTAGCTTTATCATCCGAGATCAAATTTCTTGACGGAGAATCATAAATACTTAGTTCAGATGAACGATTGTAATAAATAATAATAAAAGCACTTTGCAGTGGTACAGCACCCGTGCGGTAAGCGGGAGATCCAGGTTCGATTCCCAGTCGGGAACATTTTTTTTTATTATGGTACGGTCAGCATCAAAAGTTGATGAACTGAATATTGACCTCACTTCTATGTATAGCTGTTATAATAAAACATAGAAGTAAGTCAATGTTACTCGTTATTTAGGCACAATATGGTGAACAGCTATTCAGTTTTTATTGAAGGTTTTTTTCGTGGGCGATAGGCTGACCCTCTGCCACTGCAATAGTCTCTCTTTCCATCATTATGATGCCTCCAAATTTGTCAAACGTGACATCAGATTGTTTTATAACCTCTGGTGTTCTGCCTACCCCATTAGGGATACAGGCATGAAGTTATGTATGTATGTATGTAGCTACTCAGTTAATTTCAATGTGTTCATCAACTTTTGTTGCGGACCGTACCACCTGCAGGGCCGCTATCTATGCATCACACTCGTAAAGCTGTATCGGGTGGCAGTTTTAGGGTTTGTTACGTCATTTTCTTCTGCCCATTTACTATCGAACCAACTGAATCATGGCTGAACTTCGCTGACAATTCGTTTGAAACTGTCAAACTTGTAAGGTCTATCGCGTATAATGCACTTGGGACATTTTAGATACTGTACGAATTCTGTAGTCTGTAAATGTTAGCGTCGAATGTAATGAACAAGTTTGTCACCAAGGAAACCTATCTTCAAGCGAATTTCGACCTACTAGCATTCAGGTGGTTTGTCAAAACTGGTTCGATAGTACATTTCATTTTCGTATGTTGAACGATCACTTTGTACTATATTATCTATTAATATATAAAGCTGAAGAGTTTGTTTGTTTGAACGCGCTAATCTCATAAACTACAAGTGGGAATTGAAATATTCTTTTTGCATTTGAAAGCCGAACTCTTGAGGAAGGTTATAGGCTATACTTTATCCTGAAATTCCCACGGGTCAAAAGTTACGCGGGTAAAACCGCGCGCGGTGGCTAGTTATGTATAAAGTGATATTTCAGCATGAGAAATGACAAAGACTTTGAAAGCATCCCCCCCCCTCCCCTCCCCAGGACAAGTTGGACGACGCACGTATCGGCGTGAAGTCGACTGCGCTGACATTCGCGTCGCGGCCGCGCGCCGCACTGGCCGCCTCTCTAGCGCTTAGCGTGGCGTGTCTAGCGACGGCCGGGGTCAACGCGCAGCTAGCGCCCGAGTACTACGCGGCATTGGCTGTGTATGCGGCGCATGTGGGCCGGCAGGTGAGAGGATCAACCTGATAATGTTCAACATCCAGTCCCAATGACTTAGCAAAAAAAAAGTATTATAAACGTCCCTATTTACCTCCATAAATCTACACACTGAACGACGGCAGACGAATGTTTCAAGTGTGGGTATTTACATTCTAGGTCCCCCTGGTTCGCTACATAATGCCTAGTGGAAGGCAATGTTGGTCTCATTTTTGTGGATTAATGATATCCATCACTATATATAAAACTGTTCCGTTACTGACTGAGTGACTGAGGTACTTCTTCTTCTTGCGAGTCGAGAAGAAGAAGTACCTCAATAGTGACTGACAGACAACGTACAGCCGTAACTACTAGGCGTAGAGAGCTGAAATTTTAAACATACATTCTTTAGGGGATGTAGGGGTGCACTAAGGAAGGAATTCCCGAAATTCCCACGGGAACGGGAAATATAGGACTTTTTAGTTTGTATGAAAAAAACTTATTCCTTGAGTGCATGGGTGTGATACTTGGTATAAAAGTTCTTTCAGTGAGTGTCTGGTTGTACAGTTTTTGAAATTTCCACGAGAAGGGTAGCTAAGCGCACACGAAGTTTCGGGATAAAGCTAGTAATTAATATAAAATACTATCGCTATAGACTGCAAGAGTTGTCGTGCTCCAGCCGGTTTAACGAACTTTGATAAACTGCCTCGTACGCATCAGGATACACCCTCGCTGGGTGGACTTCATAACGCGAGCTTACTTTGAGACCACTTAGCGTGTTATTTTGTGTGACTTATTTATGTATTATTGATTACAGATCTACACATTGGACGTGGACAACCCACAGGACTGCGGAGACAAGTTCAGATCTAACGCGTGGGTGGGCCTGTTCATCCTGGGGGGGATCCTCGCGGGGGGGCGGGGGGCCTACCTCCGTGCTCGAGAGCAGAGACAAAGCGAGGGCTGGGAGGCCAGCGATAGCTGTTTCTTTAGCTAGGGTGGCGAAACTATCGTCAGGTGACAGGTGAAATCCACTAAGTGACAAACAGCTTAACTATAACTACACTTTAAATTCACTTTTTCCTGTTCAGTTTAACATATATTTTGAGTAATTTTACGTCTCAGAGTTTGCTTTACTTATGCATCTATGGATATGGCAACTTTTTCATGGGTAAAATATTGTTTTTTTTATTGTAGATACTTAAGGTAAAAAAAGTGCAATTTTTGTACTAGGTGAGGTTTTCCTGTTGCCTGACTCTTTGTAAAAATTAAATGTATTTGTTTGGGAGATTGACGAAAAATACGGAGTGAAAAGAAAATTATTGAAATATTTTAAGCTCAGTCCGCTTGTAAGATATAAATGTATATAATTGTCTTAAGTTTTTACGATAAATATTAAATAAAATTCTTCTATAACCGGGTGTATCGAGTAAAAATATATTTTTTATTTTATCTCGACGTTTATGTTTGTTTACGGACACTCTTGTATAATATAATATAACACGACAAAGTGCGGTTCAAAAAATACTTTATTTAAACGTATTTTATGAATAGATTTTTGTACCAAGATCTAGATATAAGAAATCTCTTTGAGAGTTATTTAAATTTTGAAGTTGATCCACAGATTATGCAAGTTTATTAAAGTTAATTTTACTTACATTTCGAATAAAATGTCCAGTTGGGGGTTTACTAAATATCCTCTTAAGTAAAATAAGAATAGTTTAGGTTGTGTCTGTGTTATATTTGTGTAGGGAGTCAAACTGCAGGCTGTGTTTGTGCCATTTTGATTACTTATTTGTTCTTAAATGGCACTTTGATTACTTTAAGTTGTTTTTAAGTTCCTGCGTGTATACGAAACCTTTGTTCACCGTATTCAAGTTCTTATTGAAAATCAATTCCATACACAAGACAAACAGTACCTACGTGTTGCGGCAGTTCCTACTGCAGTTACTAGATGGCGCTGTTTGAGCATTAAAACTCGCAAGTGTTTATTTAATATCTGTGTCTTATATTGTAAATTATTTAGGTCCAAATGTAGGACCATATTATTATCATTTCGTAACTACAATATAAAGGGTGACTGGTGGGTCACTTTTGAAATTCGAGGACGTGATAGTTTGAGATCATACATGAAGAGAAAAAATATAATAAACAATAAATATTAATTATTTACTGAGTAAACTTAACCAAAAGTTAAAGAATTGATTACGCAACGCATGGTTACACAAGCGTTGGCAGCGACCCGCGTGCCAGGTCACGTGCCGCGATCGACACAATTGTATGTAAAGTAAATAGTAACGTAGTAGTATTTATTTATAGGGAATTAGAGTGAAAAATTATGTACCTACTTTTATTACATAAGTATGATCGGAATCGAGTGCAGAGTGCTCTCCTTCAGTATCTAAAATTTGTCACCAGTCACCCTGTATGAACGGCCTGACAGCCAGCCACTCGCACTTGGCCGGATTCTTATTCAGCCATCACGTTTTGAACGTTTTATAACATTATTCTTGATACGGCTCCTGAAACGGTCGAAGGTTTTGTAACATATTCTCCTACTGATGTTAAGGCCTCGTCAATTTTTGAATTTTGTTTTGAAGACGTTTTCCGTACAAAAAGGCCCATAATAACCAAAGTTCTTACTATTGAAAATCGCAATTTCAAAGAAAGTGTTATCTGTTACAGTATATCTCATATTTCTTCAGCACCGACGCTTACATCCCAGTGACAATATTGTCGAGTTACCAGTGCTAAGATATTTAATTGTATTTTGTACTTACTCTATTTAATGGGCATTGTTCATATTTTTTAATTTATTTCATACGAAAAACCGTTTCGAGGAATAAGGTTTCTGATTAATTTAGTCGATTTAAAACATTTAAAAATATTGGGGTTTAAGAGATTTTTAACAAAATACATTTG
Source organism: Stenoptilia bipunctidactyla (assembly GCA_944452665.1). Taxonomy (NCBI): domain Eukaryota; kingdom Metazoa; phylum Arthropoda; class Insecta; order Lepidoptera; family Pterophoridae; genus Stenoptilia; species Stenoptilia bipunctidactyla. Next base: position 141,518 of record OX101746.1, read on the forward strand.
ACCTTTATTTAACCTTGATGACGTCATCAAAGGCATCAAATCGATCAAGTGTTATCCCTTAAAGCTGTTTAAAAAAGTCAAACTAAACTCTATAGCTCTATGGTGGTTGTTTTGTTTTGTTTATATTTTAACGTAACCTCAACGTAACAAACTCAGCTTCTTTATTTTTCCCTGCGATTGATCTAAGTTTAATTAACAATCAAAATTTTAAGAATAATTAATTTAATTATTTTAATTATAGATTATTTATACAAACTACAAAGAATAGAAACAGAGGAAATAAACACGGTTAAGATTTGATTTGAATCAATGTTTGAAATGTTGGTTTGTTGTTTGTTGACAATCCATTGGTTGACAGTGACATAGCATGACTTTAGCACACAGACACAGCTAATGTTTTTTTTTACTGACTGACACATGTTTATAAAGTTAATGCCACTGATGACGTCATCACGTACTAATTTCATAAAATCAATATAAATTAAACGACACAGTTAAAAATAAAACTATTCAAATTGTTATCTCAAAATAGGCTAAAGATTAATATAACATAATAAAAATAATAGGTTAAAAAAAGTGAACAATGCCCATTGTATCTAAATATTATTGTAATAACAGTTGTCAAAGGTTATGATTAATTAGTTAGTCGATTGAATGTTTTCTTCTATTTAAAACTATGTTTAATAGTAATCTTTTCCGAGTCCTTCAGTTAAGGGTTTTTAGTTATTTAAGTATTTAACATTAACGCGGTGTTATTGTAAACTAAACTTTACTTATTTAAAGGTAGAACGAAAACTATGAGTGCTATGGGTGTTATTAGATTTAAGTAAGGAACCGTTGCTAAATATCTTTGACCTCAAACAAACAAATAGGGTAAATATAAGAGTTAAAGATCAGTTTCTCTCTTCCCTCATCCGCTAGCATATTTTGTCAAAACTGTAAAAGTAATATTACACAATTCGCGATAGCTAATTCTAATATTGTCACAACTTTTCACGAAAGATGCTTAAAACCAGAAGTTCTGCTTTAACAAATATTTCTATAGAAAACGTACTCAAATTTTCCGTTTATGTAGGTTCCTAAATGATAATGAGAAGGGGCAACTCTGCCACTGTTGTATGTCACTTAGGCAAGTCCTTTTTTATTCGAGCGGTGTCGTTATGGAACGAGCTCCCGATTGAGATCCGTTTGGCGCGCACACCGCGCATCTTTAAACGAATGCTTAAACGGCATTACCAGGTGAAACACTGTCCATCTTAACTATCTATATACCTATATTTATATGTGTATTGATATAGTATTTATTTATAAAGTACATAAGTATTTATGTACACGTTTATGTATGTGTATGTAATTATTCGTATGTAGTTTATGTTTACGAGCCGTACACCTCGCCCACATCCTTTTCCATCAATGCCTGGGTTGCCTGGCAGAAATCGCGCTTCGGCGATAAGGCCGCCCTTTGTATGTTAATTGTGATTGTTATTTATTATTATTATGTCGCCGCGAGTTGGCGTGACGCAGCGGTGACTCGTGCATGGCGCGTTCAATATCCGACCATGTAGCCGAGTATCTTTAGAGCCGGCTCGGCTCACGAGAACCAAAGAAGTAGCGAGAGTGAGGTCTCCAACATGAAATACATCGAATGTATTATTTAAATAAGTAGAGCTGTGCAGTATATGTTTTGTCTATATTATTTTAAAAATAAGTAGTTCAATAATTAGTTCGTTTGGGTATGTAGGTATATTAAGTAAATGTTGAGTTTATGTATAGATATATATTTGGTCTAAATTCGGGACGTCTTTATTGTATAAGAAATGTCATATTAATTCGCAGTTAAAATTGCTTTTGGCACAAATAGATTAAGTTATTAAGGAACGCATATACAATAAAATTATAAATCATATCTAATACAATGGAATTTTCGAGAAATAAATGAGAAGTTTCATTTCATTTACTAAACAGTGAAAAATTAGATTGCCACCATTGCCGCCATCATTTGGATTGATGTGGAGAGGGCATCACCTGCAAAGAAGTGATGCGCTTATTAAAATTAACCCTGTACTTCAATCGATGTTTGCAAACGCGGTGCTATGCTGTATATTGCTACTTGTATGACCTCAACAGTTTCACGACGTACAGAATATACAAATGTGATCTTTAAACCGACGTGTCATAGTGAACTTTCGTTTCTTAAATTACAGCGCGCAAATGACGCGATTTATATACAGCCACGTCTAATAAACTGTATACACTTCGTAACTTATTCGCTTGTAATAAGGTTAAAAATCCAATGAAAATGTATTACCAGACCATTTTCTAAGTTGTTTGTATGATACAAATGTGAATTTACGTATTTAGTGTAAATATTTATGTATTGATATTTAAAAAAACATGTAAAGTTTTGCTTTATAAAATTGATTTGTGTTAGTTCCCAGTCAGGCTTACATGGTCGCGTCGATAAAATGTCGTCTTGTTTATCTATCGTTATTATCTGTTTGTCGACAGGTGCTTACATGGTTGCAAAGACATTCATGTCCTCCTCAAATGTCGACATAATATGTAGCTGTTTAAAAATCTATGGGTACTGGAGTAGACTAGCTTACTCAAATGTAAGTAAGCTCTGATACGAGCCTGGGGCCTGTGTAAATAAAGCACTCTCGAATCTGAGACCACTTTTAAGGTCCTCTAAATGATAGAATCTATTCCCTTAAATACAATCTTAGAGTTACGAGAGGTGTGTAGCTTTAATTCGACACACAAGTTGTTTTATAAATTTTAATATAACCAATTCATATAATGGAGAATGTATGGAAAAAATAAAGGTACTTAAATATTTTTCTATTAGGAATAAGCTTTGTCATAAAAATAAAAAAGATTCAATTATTTTATACCCGCGAAAACGAGCGACCCACTGATATTTGCAACACGAAGTATAATGTGTATGACAGATGTCAGTTGGTCTTTAAATGTCAATTTCTGTCAGTTTTTTTAAGTAACAGACCTAAGAAACGCTTGTATACATCCTTGGGCGGCTCGATTTGAGGGGATAAAACGTTTTAATCTTTTATAACTATTTGACGCAACTGAAAAATCTGATGTTTTTTATTTTCATGACAAAGCTTATTCCGACCCATAGAAAAATATTTAGGTACCTTTATTTTTTCCATACATTCCCCATTAGACACCTATGAATTATTATGATGACATAAGAGATAGGAAAGTCAAAGAATTGTATAATATCGGCGATGTGAGCCTGCCTGGTATTGCTGTAAGTTTATCTGTGGCTGTGTATGCTCTTGTTGTGTTTGTGTTGATCATAAATAAATGTTTCTTGCCGTTTTTTCGTGTTTCATTTTTTTTAACTGGGCGTGGATTCTTCCTTTGAGCCCCAAGTGAATGTGACGGCCTCCATGACCTCGTGGTAGTGTTCCGCTGCGGCCTATGTGTGCGGCCACACTGAATGCGCGGTGACTGGGGCCTAACGCGGGCTCGGCGGCCTGTGGCGGGCAGGCGCTGGCCACAGTGACGCGCGACCTCTTGTAGCCAGACTTATATCAGGTGTTGAAAGCTATGGACGACGATTTGGTGTTTCTTTATTTCTGATTGAAAAATTAATGTAAATAATTTTATTATTTGTATGAAGAATTGAGACGTGACCCATTCTTTTTTTTTAATTCACTCCATTATCCGTGACAACATTTAACTACATTTTAAGTAAAATATCTGCTAAACTCATACGATAGGTACAAACTTTTGCAATAGTACCTTTTGACCGAACTGCGGCACGTAAAGGAGGGTTGTTTTCAACACGTATGTATGTATGTCTGTTTCTTGTTCCCTGATTTCTATTAAACGGATGGATGGATTTGAACAAATGAGGTACCAAAAGATTCGTATCAAATGAAAGCTTATAAATCAGTTTGTTCTAAATATTTTTTTGAAGATGAAAACATTTTAAGAGAAAGTTAAGAATAATGTATGGATTCAATTTAGGACAAAAATAAAATTATATAGGTACCTAACCATTTCTTTTTTTATTCAAATTTTACAATTCTTTTCAGTGACCAAATTTTAGTTTAATCTGTTATGACTTTATAGCAAGAAATAGCATATAAAGCATAGCAAGAAATAGAAATATCCATCTATTTATTTCAAGAAAATCACTTCAACAAAACATAAATCTTACGCGGTTGGTACCTACTAAAAAAAAACTGAACACCGATGGAAATTTTAGGTACTTAAGTACTATACGCCTGTTAATTTTAACTATTCATCGGCCTGAAAGGCATTCATAATAGGTATTATAACGTATTATTTTCATTCGCTGGGCTCCTGTTTCATAGGTTTTTACATTTTCTGCACAATTTTTCTGAGTATAACGTAGGTAAATGCAATGAAGGTAAACGGCAACTGCATTTTTTACTATCCGTTATTTTATATTTTAATCCTAATCTAATTTAATTTTCTCAATCTTTAAATTCAACGGGGTCCTGTTGCATGAGGAAGCAATATTTGAATTGCAGACGCTGGAGCATCGTCGTAAGGTTGCTTGTTAGACAGTATTTTATCGGCTACATTTTGGTGAGTGTGCGAGTGCTCTTTTTCACCAAATTGAACCCACTCCTTTTTACCACCGGACTACGAGACGCAGACAGAACTTCCATCCCTATATAGTGGATTTACCAAGAAGTCGAACAAAACGCTTCGATAGTTCCTTTTTGGTACGGATTGCCAAGGTGTGGAACAATCTGCCTGCGTCTCTTTCTCCTAACCATTACCAGTCCTGTAACTTTTAAGTGTCGAGTGATTAGGTTTCTCGTGGATGGACGTGTAGGTACCACTATAGTCTTCATGCGCACTTTTCATCAGGTGTCATGGAAGACAAACGTCCTATTCTAACAATATAAAAAGAAAAAAAAGAATGAAACTATACCATGTCTGAGGCTTTATCGTCGTACATACACTTAAAATCAAATTGGGTATCTCCATTTTTATGGCTTTTAAGGTTTCTAGTCACACAAATAATAGTACCTATCAAAATAAAAAGCGGGAAATAAAAAAGTAGTAACAAAAACTAAAAACCTACTGCTGAATACAGTAAGTTTTTTGTATCGAAAATACGTATACTGATAACCATATGAAGTCGCCCATACAACTCCATCGATGAAAATAAAACGTATGCGGTAAAACATACCATGTGTAAACGGATGGTAAGAGATACTACGTACGATACATCGATAGGTGGGGTAATAACACCCTAGGAGGTCCTGTATTCGAGTGCCAGCCGGAACAGCTTAGGATTAACTTTTCGAGCGGCTCGGGTCTGACGTATACTGGGATACCCGCTTGTTCCGCTGTGTGATCTCCGTAACATAAACTTAAACAAAAATCTTAATTTAAGGCCACATGGTCGGTGTGTCTTTTAGGCAATATATTAAATGAAGATGAGAGAGACTGGCTCTTTATAAAATATTGTGAGAACATCACCGCTGGAGCGGAGATATTCGGCGACAGATTTGATAGGAAGGATGGTCGCTAGCCACCAAGCGGAGGTCACTCGGATTAGTCGCTGTTTACGCCACGCTTAATGAGTACAGGATTCGTACAGTATCTAAAAAGTCATAAGTGCATTATACGCGATAGACTTACAAGTTTGACAGTTTCAAATGAATTTTTAGCGAAATGGGTCATGAATCATGATTCAGTTGGTTCGATAGTACACTCCGACATAGTTTCTAACAAACCCTAACGACTACTGAACGCACTCCTTGACGGGACCTGCTAAAACGGAAGTCGTCTTGGTGAATTAATGATCGGTGGTCGGGTACCGAGCGCACCGCGGGACTCTCGAGATAAGGATGAGAGAGTGCGTGAACCATGCACTTAAATACTTGATGCGTAACGGACTGTATCTGTTTCTGGGACTCCTAGTGTCACATGTCTTCGGGTGTTATCACAGCAATTGATCGATGGTAGAATCGACGTGGAATGGGTATGGAATGGGTAACGTGTAATGGGTAAGTCGACGTCGATTGAATAAATAAATAAATATTTCTGACACTCACACAACATTGTCTAGCCCAAATTAAGTTTCTTAAAGAACTTGTGTTATGGATACAAGGTAACTGATATACTTAAGAAGTATATACACATACATATTGAATAAATACATATTTTTTATTAGAATAAACTTAAATAAACATATAAACATCCATGTCTAGACAACTAATATGTGTGTTCATCCACAAATATCCGCCGCCGCCGCCGGGATTCGAATCCAGGACCTCTGGCATAGAAGGCAATGTATGTTACCGCTACACCAGCCGGTCGTCGAATAAAATTTGTTATTTGGTGGTAGTTGTGTTTGCGTCTTATTTTGTAAAGGTGCAAAGGCAAAGGTCGTTTCCTAAAGGTGACCCAACTAAAAGCTGCTAGCATACTTTGATTTATTTGACTCTGTATTGAGTCCACTGCCGGGCCTTAAAGGGTGATGCTAAGGTAATCCACCAAGCTGGCCCACTGCTGACTAGATGGCTTCTGTCCAACCCTAACCACTACTGTATATAAGTATACAGCACCCGGCACCGACTGCTTAACGTGCGCACTGAAACACGGAAGTCGTCGTGAGAAATGAACGGTCGGCGGTCACCCATCCAAGCACCGACCGCGCCGAGCGTTGACAGCCGACCAGGAATTATTTTATTAAGTATTAAAGGTTCAAAATCAAAGTAAAACAAAATACAACATTTTCATACAACTTTATTTGCAGGACTTTATTGTACGTTCCGCACTTCAGTTTAAATACAACCTCTTGTTAACTAAATATAACTCTTAAATATAAAGAAGATCTAAACAATTCTTACAAATAATGAAATACAGACCAAAATATTATGCTGAGTTTTCTCACAATAAAACAGTTTTGCTAAATAAACAGAAACGTAAGAAGGGTGCAGTGATGTTCAGGGTGTTTGGCAATTGAATTTGATCTGCTTTTTTTACAATAGAAGCTGTATTAGTATCGATATTCGGATATAGATCTGTAATCTATTTTGTTTCAAAGTTTTTTTCTTTCCAATTAATGGATTCTTTTACATTATATTTGTATAAACTTTTATTTAACACATAAAAAAAAATTGTATAAAAATAGAGATGTGCTAATACAATTTTATGAGTGTGCTATCATGTATTAGGGTCTAACAATTTCTACAGTTACTACATACAGCATCAATTGAGCCAGCGATTCACCAAACACCCTAAATAATTAACTTCTTAACATAAAATCATAATTTCTTACAGAGTACGTAACAATTACAGTGTTCTTTTATAACTTCTTTATCATATTTTAAATGTTAACCTAATATTGCGTGTTACCGTGATAGGTAAAGTCGGCACCAAAAGTAGCTTCACAGTATAAGATGTCCGTCGGTGTTCGCTAGCCAGTAACATTACCACCGACTGTCTTTTATTTAAAAATAATAAAGTCGATAACATATCAAATTATAATTTAATTTGCCTACATTTTTTAAAACAATCGCTGTTCCTATTTTTTGAACACATTTTGCTGACTACATTTAAATTACTTTAAACATAACATACTATCATCAAGTGAAAGCTATTAAAGAGAAACTATATATAAACTATGTTTTATCACGCGGACTTATCGCCCGGTCACACTCATTCAGGGGCGTGTTTGAAGCCAACTCTTTGACTAAAACACCTACTTTCTTCAACGAAAAGCGTCTCACTTTCTTATATATAAAAAGAGCAAGAGTTAGTAAAATTGAACACATAGTTATTGCAATGGCATAGGGGCGAGTGATTCATAAGACACGTTTTAAATCTCTACAGCTCATATTTTAAATAAACGATATGGTATTTGGCGATATATATACCTACAATTTATAGAAATTATCTATTGAGGCACTATTCACTTAGGCAGAATCGAATAAAAAGGTTTTTATTACTACGTACAAAGCGCCAATTAAATATAGGACCACTTTGGCGTTGGGGTAAACCTATCTGCCTCAGACGCTAGTGGTTGCGGGTTCGACCCCGCACGGAACAAGAAAAAAAAAATGTTCCGTGTCTGGGTGTTTATCTATTTATGTATTTATATTCTAGGTTCCCCCCTAGTTCGCTACATGGTATCCCATAACACAAGCTATGCTTACTTTGAGGCCATGTAGTTGGTGTGATTATCTGGGGTTTTTTTTTTATTTATTATTTTATAGGATTTTTTTACTAACTTACGCGAACCCTAAATGGAACTTTTTGATACGCGGGAAACGCCCATCAGATTTAGGGTTTTATGTCACTCAGACGGACCCTAAATGCCTTTCAACTAGGTATTTAAAAAGCACCTATTAAATAGAGGACATTTTCTACTTCCTTATTCGTTTCCTACCTAAAGCGTCATCATCGGCACCTAACACCTATCAAATATAGGATATTCACCAATTACTTAGATGAAACCTAATGAGGCCTTAGCCCTATCAAACGTAAGAAACTCCTACCAACTACAGGTTTAAGGGGCCTAAAGGGACATTTTATAATTCTATCTAACGAACTCGAAAATTAACACTCAGACAACGATATCTGAACTACACTATCTGCTTTAATCTTCTCTCTCAACTTCTCTTTCAATCTCCGTCTTCTCAAATACTCTATCTTACTCAGTCTTACTACTCTTATAAACTTTCCTTTTGGTTTCAACTTCGGTTTTAACGGTTTAACGACTTTAGTCGACTCATTTTGAGTTACGACTTCATCAGTTGGATTTTCAATGCGATGCATGGCATATTCATCTTTATTATTAAGGTCGTTAAAGTCTTTTACGTTGTCTTTAGCTATTTTGTTGAATATCTTCAAGAACTGCCAGAACTCAATATCACCGCCTCTAATGTTGTTCATGTAGAAGTCTTTGAGTTTCGGATCGCATTTATGTCTGCTGACAATAGGTCTCGGTTTGTTTCTGTCTATAGTTTTAGTTCTAGGCTCTCTTTTGTTTAGCTCTTCTAGATCTTTCTGGCTGAGTTTGTGTTTCCATATTTTCGGTTTGAACGGTTTCGCGTTGGGGTCATGTCTTCTTCTATGCAGAACCAGGGCACTGACCGTCCTACAGACTTTTTGGCAAGTATCACAAGGGAACATCATCTCCTTTTTCACCTTCTTGCTGTGTTGATACATCTTCTTTAGTTTCTTTATGTAATCATCAGACTCGCACACTCCAGCTTGTATGTATTCTTCATCATCAAATTTCGGCAGTTTCCCCTGTAAATTAAATAATTGTTGGACACTATTCACACAATACATGGAATTTAAACCTCCCCGGCTGTAAACTGTTATTGTATTGATTTAAAAGGATGTCACTTCTTCTTAATAGATCGACTTTTTGGCGGAATTAGTTCAATTTGTAAATAATTTGACTAATTTCAAGTGTATGTATGTATCTACGAACTTTTTGATTTTCACTGTAATATGAACAAAAGTATTTTTTTTTTTAAGTATGGGTTGCCTACCATTCTAACAAAATTAAGGGAAAATAACCGTACGTACCTGTATATCTATAGGTTCCTGTTCAACAATCCATTCCTTCCCTTTCTTCACCAATTTCGTCTTCGTCACCACCTTGTCTCTATACTCTCTCTTCTGTCTATCCAGCTTCATGGCCGCGAGGTGGTTCAGTCTCTTAACGCTCGGTATGACCTCAATCTCCTTTACAACGTCATTTTGGTTATTTCTGAGGTTGAAAGTGTACTGAGTGCCTGTAGTAGGGTTTTCTTTGAAGCTGTGGAACATTGGTATGTCAAGTTTGTGAATGAGATGGATGTGCCTTCGGAGGTCCCCTTCCGTGACGAATTCGCAGAGAGGGCACTTTTTGAGGGTACGTTCCGTGCAGATGTCGAAATGTTCTTGGCAGTGGTTGAGCAGTTCTTGTTTAGTTTTGAATACCTGTTAAGGAATGAATGAATAACAATTATACAATACAATACAAAAACTGTTAGTTACGCACTACCTATAAAAATACAAGGTAAAAATAATAATAATGGAACAAGAGAGAATTGGCAGCCTTATTGGTAAGGCCTTATCGTTAAAAACAATCTCTTCCTATTCTCACTTATTTATTCTTTTCATTTAGTTACAGACTTTATTTTATTTTACAATTTAACTTGAAGTTGTGGTGTCTTTACATACTCATGACCACCGAGTAAAATATTTTACGCGATAAACCGTTTGGAAAATGACAAAAGAAATTATTAGAATTGATATATTCGCCCGTAAAAAATTTGAATTATACATTCATTTCCATGAAATTGAATTGAATGTGCTTATAGAAACTACATATTATCAATGGCTACATTTTGGTGAAAGCGTGCGTGCTTTATTCGTCAAATAAAATAAAAATCTAAATATGTTCGAGGTAATCTTCGGAATTACTGAACAGATTTGGTCTAGTTTGCACCAGTGTAACAGTCGCGCTCGGTTCACAGACGCGTCCTTTTCACAGGAGATAGAGACAACGAATCAAATCTCACCTTCAAACAAACATAGCACTGTTCAAGTTCAATGTTGAGCCTGATCATCGTCTGTCCCGGCTTCCCCGGAGCCATGCGTTTCACCTTCTTCTGCTTAGGTTCCTTGGCTTTCTTGTCTTTCTGCGGGGATTTGTGTTTTTTCTTCTTTTTACTCTTTGTTTGCGCGCGGGCGGCTTTTTTCGGGGCTTTTGATTTTGATTTGGCTGAAATATATAAAAAATCGTAAGCAGATTGAACTAAAAATCCGCATAAAGACCTCCATATCACCAGCTGGTTAGTGAGGTCGATGATGATAGCACGCAGGTTTAAGAAGGCTGAGGACGCAACTGGTTCCACATTAAACACTCGCGGAACACATCGCCGCCGGAGCGGTCATATTTGGCGGCAGATTTTATATGAAGGGTGGTCGCTTCATACGCAGACCCTGACGGGAACCTACCCCCAAGCGGGGGTCACTCGGCGACTAACGCTTTTCGGACACGCCTATCTAGGGTCTTATTATATCTTCGAATTGTGATCAGACACTTATAAATAGAATAAAAAAGTGGACTACTAGTGGAATTAGATATTCGGGTGAAAGAAGATGGGATTTCCTGGCTGTAAACTGTTATTGTACATAATAAATTCACGCCCGACTCTGCTTGGGGTAGGTAGAGACTACAGACTACAGTACGGTAGTGACTACAGTACAGTCCCACGTGATAAGGGAAGATGAGGTCGAAGGTGAAGGCATATACAACGTGTAACATAATGAAGAGGTAAAACTTTAAGTATGTTTGGTGATGTAGTTTATAAGTAACAGTAACATAAATTTGTTATCCTTACGGTTCGGCCGAAAAACAAGTTCAAAGTTTTGATCAAAATGTCCAAGTGTCAACCCTAACAACACCTGTTAGCTTTTGATGAAATCTATTCGATAACAGATGGCGTAAAAATAAAGTGATGGGTAAGTAAGACAGATACTACAAAGTTCAGCCGGTGCGGGAAAGATCATAAGGTCACAGACTGCGGCACAAGTCTTGTTTTAGCTTATTAGGTTGACTAGGGATGTCAAAATATTTTGTTGTACAGTAATTAAATAAATTTGTATGAAAGTCTATACCGGCACTGATCATGCTAATTCTTTTACTGTATATTCTGCGTATGGTATAGAAGATAACCCTTAAGTTTTATCTCTCCATTTTGTTACACGTTATATATGGGCCTAGGAAAGAGTATAATGTTATAATAAATATATATACGAATAATATATGATTTGATTCCGCTATCAAAGTTACTCACCTTTTTTACTCAACCGTTCTGGTAGATCTTGACTAACAGAATCTAACTGTTCCGATTGATTTTGATTGACAGTAGTCGACTGTTCTGGTTCCTCTTGATTGACAGCAGTCGATTGTTCCGATTGATCTTCATTGACAGCAGTCGATTGTTCCGATTTATCTTGATCGACAGCATAGTCCATGTCTTTTAATCTCTTGACTTTTTTCGCTCGTTGAGATTTCCTCACGACGGGCCCCGAAAGGATATTATGTATTACTGTAAAGAGTAAGTAGTTGCGATAAAACCCAGTTTGAAACATCTTCTTTTTATGTTTTTACTACTTTGTGACTTTTTTTAAGCAGATTAAGAATGATGAGCACGTGTGAAATTAAAAAAAAATTACCTAGCTTTGCATATTTTTTTACTTTATTCGGGAAACAAACAGCACAATTTACAATTTAAATTAATTACAATTTCAAAAGAAACTTAAGCCTCAACTTAAAGTTTCCACTGATATTATAATTTCAAAATTCTTTTCAGTGACTAAAATTTAAGTTTAATCTACATTTTATGACTACATACAATAAGATGCAAATGTTTTTATTACTTGCTGTCTAGTCATAAACTAGAAATTAAACTCAAATTTTGATCACTTAGAAAAATGTTAAATAAAAATTTTTTTCGGACCAAGAGACAAAAAAAGCCGGCGGAAAAAAAAATCTTGACACTTTTTCAAGCAGAATTATACGAGTTTAGACCCAATATAGAAAATAATTCTACAAAAGCACCAACTAAAGGTCATGAAATGGACAGTTTTGTAAAAAATATTATTCTACTAAAAGGTTCTGGCAGATAGTAAACAAGCTTTAATATAATTATCTACTCTCATATCATAATATTCAAAATATAAAACTCAGAACGAATTTATATTGACATACTTTTTAAAATAGTATAACGAAATAAAATTAAAAAATTAAATTATAACACACTACCTCGAACAATACAATGTTATAATATTTTTTTTTTTCATTTCGATACAGATAACAGACCATAGATTTCATTTTTTTATCTGTGTCCTGCGAGCGCCGCGCTACGTTACATTCTGTGGCCGCGCGGCGCGTTTTGGCGCATGCGCGATAATGGCGGGAATAAATATCTTCAGTGTATGAGATTAGATAAAGTAGTGTATGAAACTGCACATAACTAGGTATTATGTGACAGTTTCATAAACTACTATTATGCTTCTTTTTATTTTTTTGTAACTATCGTAATATTGTTGTGACAATTTATCTATTATTTTGCTCGTTTATCTATTCTTTTGATTTTAAAGTTACTCACCATCTTTACTCAGCCCCTTTGGTTGATATTCAGTATCCGACTCTTCCGATTCATCTTCACTGACAGAATCCGACTCTTCTGATTGATCTTGATTAATAGAATTCAACTGTTCTGATTGATCTTGACTGATAGAATTTAACTGTTCTGATTGATCTTGACTGATAGAATTTAACTGTTCCGAATGGTCTTGACTAACAGCTTTGTCTATTTGTTTTAATCTCTTGGCATTTTTCTTTCGTTTGGAGTTAGATTTTTTAACGACTGGACCTGAAAGTAAAACGTTTAATTGTTAAATCTGTAAAAAGACCATAATGAAATGTCTTTTGTATAATATTTTTTGTACTTTGTAATATATTTCAAGTGTAAGACCCACCCGTGATGTAAGGATGAAGGTTTTTTAATAAGCTGTTAGTACATTGTTTTGAAGATAGTATAGTAACTAAAATTACTAGTTCTATATAATATAACATACAATGTGTTCCTGTTGATTTCCCACAACTCTAGGGTATGAATGGGACCATGTAATAGAATCAAATAACATGTGAATAATTTAATTTAACATGTAAGGAGAAAACTGGACGTAGGAGAAAAGTCTGCACCTATTATTGAAAACAAGTTAACAGACACAAATACCAACAAACGAAAAAGTTCGGAATGGACAAACAAACTCAAGGAACTTACTGGAAAATTTAGAGAAAAAGTCCAATGAAAGGTTTCGGGAGGAGGGCTAAGCTGTCTGCCAACAAATAGTATATTATGTAACAAGTGAGCGAAGTTGCTAATTACAGTCGAGGCTGTGATTTGAGCCCGAGCCGCAGGCGAGGGCTTAATAATGAGCCGAGACTGTAATTAGCAACGCTCACGAGTTACATACCACGTTTTTCAACACACTTGTGAGTAAAAGACAGACATACGTGGTCATAAAATAACAAACACACTTGATAACAAAGCTGTGAATTGTGATTGTAAAATGGCGCCGAACCTCGCGCATGCGCGTAGGTTTTTTTTCTGCCAAATGTGTCAATGACTGTATAGCATATACAGCCTATTTTACTTGAAAATGTTTAATTTGGAGTGGTAAATGCAAATATTTTTATATTTTTTAACAAATTATTGTAAATTGTGAACAATTTGTTTGATATACATATTTGTTTTACTAATATAAGGCGCAAACATTTAAAAATGTATATGCATTTGAAGTGGTATAAAATCTCTTTGTTGTTTCTGAAAATATTAAATGTATAACCCGGATCAATAAAATATGCTCTGTTTACTCGCATGTAATTTGCACAAAGGTACAATTCAAATTTGTAGGATTCATTATATTATGCACGCGTGACTTATAGCCCAGTTTATAGTTCTAAATTCAATAGAATAAGGCTCACTTTACGAGCAAGTGTGTTGAAAAGTATATCACATCACAAAAGAGCATTACCTGCTGCTGGTGGTGGGGAAGGGCCAGCAAGTCCTCCAGCAGACGACCTCAACATTCTAGAACTATGTCCAGCTGGCTTTGTAGTCGAAGATAATATTTACGACAGTGATGCCGGCCATAGACTTAAAGATGAAGGGAATGATCGATAAATTAGTCCCATATATGCAATAGATAATGAGGTGTAGGATGCTGAGGGCGAAGTAGTTATTGAGGAAATAATCACGGTTCATGTGAACAACGATGATATAAACACAAAACCCTGTGGTGGTTCATCTACTCTTAACACGGAAAAGAATAATGCGCGTAAAACTCTGAAGGAAAATAAGTCAAGCAACAGAAGCGTCAGCAGCAACGCCGCAACAGTAGAATCTAAACGCAGATATGAATAAACGGGCAATAGTAATGATGGAGGAAGAACATGAATAAAATATGAAATACCGACGTCATGAGTTTCGGCACCAGGATTTGCAGCACAAAATTGAACTTGAATTATTGATGATTGAGAAAGAAAGAAAAATGAAAGAGCTTGAGAATATTAATAAAAAAATGCATTAATAAATATTATTAAGTTTATTTAAGAATTAAAGACACTTTTTTGTTAAACACGTTAAAAATTTATGAACCTTTGTCTAATTATTGAACCCCTTACTGTAAGTCTTCGAACAGGTCTCCTTATTGACCCTCACACGGATCATATAATAGTCCCAAAACAAATTATCAATATGGCCAATGTCCACTTTATCAATAAAGTCTATTATATTCCATTTCAATTTTATGATTAAAATTGCACACGAATAACCGCCAAATTATCCATACTAATAGTATAAAGAGGAACGATTTGATTGTTTGTTTGCATTGAATAGGCTCCGAAACTACTTTTTATTTATTTCTTTTTTTACTGTTGCGAAGCTACTCTATCTCCAACGAACACAGGCTATAAAACATCAGGCTGCGACTAATAGGAGCGAAGTTATAAAGAAATGTGTTGCAAGAACGGGGACAATTATTCAATGGCATAATTTCAGTCCTGGCTTTTAAGTACAAACTATAACAATAATCAAAAGATTAAATACATAAATGTTATTTCATTTCATGAATATTGGCGTAAGTTTTGTTGTGTAATCGGTAAATCCAAATAAATAAAATATTGTATTGATTATGTAGTTATCTACTGCGATCAAAAAAGAGAAAAAATAAATAAGTTGCGTTCGGAACCATCACCATCATGTTGACATGAAATTAAAAATAAACAAAAACGTTGTGAACAAGTAAAACTAGTGCAAATCTATACATATAATAAAATGGTAGGAAAGTCAAAACTGTACATTGAATATTTTTTTAAAAGAATACTTGGGGTATGATCTACAATCGAAACAGAAACAAAAATATAGTTTTTAGAATTTTTGTCTGTTTGTCTGTTTGTCTTTCCGGGATAAACTCAAAAAGTACTGCATGGATTTACTTCAAATTTGGCATGAAGATAGTTAAGAAGTCGGGTCAACATATAGGCTACATATTATCACGCTAGCAGTGTTATAATCGTAGGTGCGTTTGGTGCTGCATAGCGTTCACGCAGACGACGTCGCGGGCAGCAGCTAGTATAAGTATAAAACCATAAGTATAAAAAAGTTGGAAATCCAAATATTTTTAAGTGGATATATATATTTTTCTATCATTTTTTAGCTTAACAGACTGCGTTCTTCCCATAATCAACGACACAAGTTAATGCCAACTGTCAAACTGACAAATCAACTGATTAATAGCAGCGGCGGCTAAAAGATTTTCTTTCCTTTGTTACTGCTTTGTGATTACATGGTGCTCTGTTGTTACATGGTGGATCATTCCAACTTGTGTTTCTTAACACGAAATCAATAGTGACATTACTTTTTCAGCTTGTTATACTGTTCAAAAATAATAAAAGAATCAACTTTATACGGTGGGCATAAAAAGCCAGGCAATGTATGGACACTGGGATGAACCCTTTGAGAGCTTGTATTGCGTGCACTGAGTAAACGATTTAAGTTACATAAAAATCATGTATGACGAAATTGTTTTTCCTTCAAAAGTTCTTACAAAATCTTTTAAAATTGATTCACAATAACCTTTTTATGGTTATTAAATGCGTTCGAAATTCATGTATTGATTTGCGATGGATTTATTATGTTAGTTCTTTGAGATACCTTCCGAACTCTGGGCGGCCTATAGCCATGTTCCCTCAAGTTTACTATTTCACTTAGAAATAATATTTATTTTCACCATCAAAGTTTAACGGGTTCAGAGTCAGTAAAAAATTATAAAATTGTTGCGCAATAACGTGATTGTTACAATGGTTTCGACTGGACCGGCAATTGGATTTTTTAATCGGTGACTAAGCTCGAGCCTTACGAGATATGTGAGGCAACCCCCGAGGGATCCTACGGCCGACCCGCTGATCCAACGGTGGTGGGGTTGTAGTTAATTTCATCAGAATCGATATATGCTGGTTTTCAACATTCAACGGATTGTCATGAGACAAAAACGTACCAGCTGCTTCTCTTCCCGGGCGTACTGTTAAAGTCAGTTAAAGGACAAAGGTTTTATTGGCGTTTTCGTGGGCGATAGGCTGACCCCCTGTCACTGCAATAGTCTCTCTCCATCATTATAATACCTCCAAAGTCAAAACGTGACATCAGATGGTCTTATAACCTCTGGTGTTCTGCCTACCGCATAAGGAATACATGCTTGAAGTTACGTATGTGTGGTGGCTCACCGAACAGTTGAATGATGTTGAAACGCGGCATTAGTAATTTCGCTATGAAGCGTTACAGATAGTGAGGAAGACAGACTTCAAATCCTGTTATAACATAGCTTTTGCACCGCGGTTTTGTGCAAAAGACATACAAAAAAACTTACCTACTAAAATAAACATTGGGATAGGAATTCTAAAGAAATACTCCTGATAAAATTCCCCGGTATAGTAAAATATTTGTATGCGATTATGATTAGGTATAGTTTGTTATTGCAAACCGTAGGTACGGGAGGCTTATGTTGGGTTTGCAATAATAAACCATGAAGGTATTTATTCATACCCACATCATGTGTAGCTCCAGTACTGTTACCCAGTATGCCTTTCACAGGTTTTTCTGTTCTTTTGTAGGTCTTTTCCACAAAACCCGGGTTTTGCGGAGCGCAGCCTTGTTTCATTTTAAGAGTTTTTAAAGTTATTTTGTCTGTCTATTTATCAGTACTAAGCACTTCTGAATTCATTTTGACGAAATTTAGAATAAAATAAGATTGATCTTCAAGGAGGATATAGCAATCTTATTTATAGAACAGTAAATCCGATATTCACGCGGACGACGTCGCGGGAAACAGCTATAGTTGAATTCTTTTGAAATGATATTCATGACAGTCCTCATATTCCATTTTGCGTAAACTTTATATAATAAAAAAATAAATAAAGTGAAGGGATAAAAATTAAAAAGTATTTAAATAAAATTGTAGTTTTAAAAAGTATAAAGTAAACTATTTAGGTATCACATGTTATTATTATTATTAAATCTTAATAAAATAAGTAAATGTAATCAAATAAATAAACTGTCAGATGCAAGGGACCGGAACGTCTGTCAATAGGGATTGATGCTACATACTCCAAATTTAGAGAACTTAAGAATTTAAGAGAATTTAAAAAATTTAGAGAACGTACCGACATAGTGAGCCTATCTATTGAACAAACTATTGAAATATCCTGTGTAGAATTGACAAACTGCATAATTGTTTGTATATATAGACCCCCTAAATCACACTATGATAGTTTTGAACTTGTTTTAGAACAAGTATTGGACAAATTATGTAATAAAACTAAGAAAATATTTGTTTTTGGGGACTTTAATGTTAATTTATTAGAAAATTCATCATTGAGTAAAAAACTAATAAATTTGTTTAAATGTAATAATCTTAGTAACCTGTTCCTAGAACCAACTAGAATAACAAGGACCAGTGCAACTTGCCTAGATAATGTGTTTTCTAATGTTACTCCGGTAAGTTCATCAGTTATAAATAAACTAAGTTCTGATCACAGCGGTCAGTTGGTTACTTTTAAATACTGAAAGAAAAAAGAGGTTAATAAGAATATAATGGTTGTTCCGGTCAATAAAAAGCGTTTGGAGAGATTTAGATGTAGTATTATTAAAAATATGCCCCATATAGCCCACTCCAACAATGTAAATTTACAATACAGTAATTTAAGTAGTATAATAAATAAACAACATGAGAGTGTATTTATTCCGAAAAAAGTATCTCCAAACAATTGTAAATCCTTCAGTGATTGGGCTACCACAGGTATACATATAAGTAGAAAGCACCTATATGATCTCTATCATGAGAAATCATATAACAAAAGTGAAAGTTTTTGCAACTACGTTAGAATTTACTCAAAATTATTTAAAAGAGTATGTGCCGCAGCCAAATCTATATATCTAAGTAATAAGATAAAAAATAGTTCTAATAAGACTAAAACAACATGGAACATAATAAATAAGGAAACTGGAAAAGTTAAGGATCGCAATACTGAGTTTAAACTTGTAATTGACAATAAAACCATTAATGTAGATGAAAATGTTGCGACAGCATTCGAAAATTGTTTTGCTGACATTCCAGTTTCAACTACTAAATTGTTAAATTCTTCACCTGTGGTGGCTGAATCATTGCTGAAAAATCATGTAAGTGAGTGCAAGGAGTCTTTCAAGTTCCAACCCATAGACACCGGAGACATTTTTAAAACATTTAAGACAATTGATGTTAAAAAGACAACTGATTTGTGGGGCATATCTGTTGAAATCTTAAGTTCTATCATAGATGTAATAGCTCCTTGCCTTGTTGAAATATTTAACAACTGTATTATAAGTGGGGAGTTTCCTGATTTAATGAAGCATAGTAAGCTTATTCCTTTATTTAAATCGGGTAGCTCTAAGGACCCTACTAATTTTAGACCAATTTCGATTTTACCAACATGTAGCAAAATTTATGAAAAAAATATTCTCAACCAGCTATTAGCTCACTTCACAAAAAACAATTTACTTCATAACAAACAATTTGGATTCACAAGAGGTCGTTCGACAACTGATGCTGGTGTTGAACTGTTTGAAGTAATAGCTGGTGCCTGGGAGGGGTCACAGGATGCTCTAGGTGTATTTTGTGACCTATCCAAGGCATTTGACTGTGTTCAGCATGACACTCTCATCAGGAAACTCCACCACTACGGCATCAAAGGCACTGACCTCAAACTTTTGAATTCTTACCTGAGTGATAGAATCCAGAAGGTTGAGGTTAACCGGAAAAGGTCAGCTGGGTCGGTTGTGAGAATGGGAGTGCCTCAAGGTTCAATTCTGGGCCCTTTTTTATTTTTAGTCTATATAAATGATCTACCCTATATGGTAGGCAATAATCACGATATTGTATTGTTTGCTGATGACACATCATTAATTTTTAAAATGATAAGGCAGAAAACCAACTACGACGATGTAAACAATGCTCTCTCTAATGTAGTACAGTGGTTTAATGTAAATAATCTAGCTTTCAATGATAAAAAAACTAAATGTATAAAATTCTCCGCACCAAATGTAAAATAAGTTGAGTCTGATCTGCGGCTTAATGGGAACAGGTTGAATCTAGTAGATAACACTGTTTTTCTTGGAATTACCTTAGATTCTAAATTGCAATGGGGCACCCATATCTCACAGCTAGCGAGTAGACTTAGTTCTGCAGCGTTCGCGGTAAAGAAAATTCGCTCATTGACTGATGTTAATACGGCGAAGCTGGTTTATTTTAGTTATTTTCATAGTATAATGTCCTACGGCATCCTACTTTGGGGCAATGCCGCAGACATTGACACGATATTTACACTGCAGAAAAGGGCTATTCGTGGAATGTATAAACTT
This sequence comes from Stenoptilia bipunctidactyla, assembly GCA_944452665.1. Lineage (NCBI taxonomy): Eukaryota > Metazoa > Arthropoda > Insecta > Lepidoptera > Pterophoridae > Stenoptilia > Stenoptilia bipunctidactyla. Next base: position 162,007 of record OX101746.1, read on the forward strand.
GGAAGTAGAGAATCTCTAAGAGAAAAGTTTAAAGAGATTGGTATCTTGACCTTTGCATCACAATATATTTATGAAAACATTATGTATATTTATAAGAATAGTAGTAAATTTAAAACCATGAAAGATAATCATGATAAAAATTATTCTGTAATGACAAGGAACGACCATAAATTAGCGTATCCCAAATTAAGGCTGGCTAAAAGCACCAAATCATTTATGGGAATGTCAATACGTATTTATAATAAAATACCACAGTCAATTCAATCTCTAACGTTTAATAAATTTAAAAGAACTATCAAAGAAACATTATGCAAAAAAGGCTACTATAAACTCAAAGATTATTTAGATGACAAAAGAGCGTGGGATTGATGTCTCCACAGGTTATTTCAAAATATTAAACATTAATCACTATGTAAGCAGCTTGGCTGCGACATGATATTGGCAAGCACGAATAGCTGTCTTCTGTTTGTTTGTTCATGTCATAGCAGAGCTGTATTTCTGCCAAATTGTACCTATAATAAGCACTTTTTACAAAAGAGTGCCGAGAGTTTTTTTTCCGCCGGCTTTTTTCCTCTCGGTCTACCTAGGGTTCTACTTTCATTTCGTTTTTTTAAAGCCGAAGAAGAAGTAGTAGTAGACATCACCAAGACATTGGTGGGTAATGGGCGATCATTATCTTTATAAGCTGAGAGACGCACACTTCTCGACGGAGGCCTTCCCCTGGATTCTTCATGTCGTCCGGACCCGCGCCGCCCTCATCCAGCATTTGACGTTCGTAAAGTGTATAAAATTACCTACTACGAATAAAAAGTTTTCATTTTCAAATAAATGTATATGAGCGGCCATCTTGTAATCGATTCGTGAATACAGAAAATTGGAAAAAAGTAGTTAAAAACGCACCGAACTATACTTTAATGAAGATTGGAATAAATATATCCAACAATTCATTATTTCACTCGGAGATGATACTGATACCGAAACAAGTTTTCTGTCGACAAACAGTGACCAATTAAATTAATGATTTGAAACCAATGGTCTTTATTCTATAATTTATTACAATATTAGGTCCCGTTTTATAAGAAGAAAACTAAATTCTATAATCTTTTATCCCATTTCTTCTACCAACTAAATCGGTATTTTGAAACAATCGATTTTAAAATGGAACAATTTCATGAGGGCAACTTCACTATGATTGACGGTTTTGACCCGTCACGAAAATCATTTGAAAAGAACTTAACTACAGTAACCTATACTTGTGTAAGTGGTCTGTTACAATTCGCTTAGACACAAGCATATGGAGCTGTCTAAACTCCACCCAACTCAAAGAATAGAATAAAATAGAGCTGTCTAAATACTCTAGTATGTGTAAGTCGTGTTTTGCTCTAAACAAGGGATATACACAGTGTTGTGGTAACGTCTTTATTATAATTTTTTTAATGGTAAGACTGAGAAAATCTAAAACAGTTTATTCAGTTAACGAATTATCAAAAAAATATTGAGCCTGTTGTCACGTCCACATGTTAAATTAAAGTTAAATAGTAAGAAACACATATACCTGAACCTGTGAAGTTGATGACAAGCCGTATTATGTATTCGAATTTAAAAAAAAAGCTTTTTCTGATCGAAGATTAGAAGAAGTATTTTTAAAGGTATAATTTTTGCATAAAGTAAGGCTAAAATAAATAAATGATGTTTATAAAGGATGTTTAAATACTGCTTTTTATTATTGAAATATCTACCATTTAATACCAACCACGGTATTCACTGAAACAACATTAAAATATGAGTTTTGATATAGCCTGCTGATGTTCCTACAGATTTGATTCAGTTTTAAGGTTGTCTGGAAGAATTTGTTTTACAGCTTTATTATAATTAATGTATTTTGCATTTTGAATGTTTCTCACCTTCTTGACTGGACTGCTGCGATGGCTCTAGATCGACTATATTCTCTACGTTCTTCTTCGTGTAATATTTTTTCACGCCCGGGTCTGAAAGGAAAACATTGTTACAAAAATTTGTAGAATATAATAAGATGATATAGAATACAGTCTGAAATGTTTTTTATTTTATATATTTACTACTTTAAATATATTGTTCTAAAATAAGGAACAAACACGAGTTTTAGTTGACCTTACATATATTATAAATAATATTGTCTTAAGTTATAGCGATTCATACTATCAAATAAAACACTTCTTAACCGGATTTATCGCGTTTAATTTATGCTTTACATTTCCTACATTGGTCAAACTAAAAGAAACGTATCGACCCGCGTAAAAGAACACATAGCTGATATTAAACATCGAAGAGCTTCAAAGTCTGCGGTTTGTGAGCATTCCATGGAAAAGCCCAACAACTACTTAAGGTTTGACTCTAGAGAGAAACATTACATTCCTAGAACGATCAGAAAAGCCATTGAAATTAAAAAACACCCTAATTTCAGTAGAGAAGATGGTTGGAAACTATCACCGACATGGGACCCTATCCTGAAAAACATTAAATCTAACATCCAGCAAGCTGCACGACCTGAAGCTCAAGATACTGTCAGCTCGTTTTATGTCAATCCAGAACGCTACGCTCGAAGACTGAAAAACAGATGGAGATGTATAACTGTTTCCACGACGCTTGACGCCTCAGTCGCTCGTGACCACGGGGTCTGCAAAGACGCGATAAATCCGGTTATAAAGTGTTTTATTTTATATTATAAATGTGAATGTGTGGATGTATGGATGTTTGTTCTTCAATCTCGGCAAAACGGCTCAACGGATTTTAATGAAACTTGGCATACAGTACAATCTGGAATAGTACATTTGCCACTTTTTGTCCCGAAATTCCCGCGGGAATCGTAAGTTCTGCATAAGAACAAAATGCTAACGAATGCATAATTTAGGTACTTGTAGTGTTGTAATTGTGTAGTTGCCTGGGAGAGAAGGGTTGTAAGGATGTCGTCGTGCTTGCGACGCGTTCTACTTGTCAAATACATTGTTGATGTAAAAGGGTAGCGATACAGATGCACCTAGTTTAATATCAAAGTGGCATTACACTCTTTAACTTTAATGCCCGTCTGCACTAAACTTTGATAGCTCCTAAGTTGATACTTAAGTCTCTAGGACGTGCTTAGGAACAAAAATTGCGTTGCACTAAACTTAGGTCAATGCCTAAATGCTTAAGACAATGCAGAGTAAGTCGATAATTATGTGTGACGTAGTTTAGGCATGTCATAACTAAGTTTAGTATAACTATACATAAGTAGAGTTTAGTGCAGACGGGCATAAGTCTCGCTATATAAGGGCTATCGAATTTGAAGTCCCCCTATTTTCCATAAGCCTTAAAATTGGAGTGTTATATTGAATTGAGCTCACTATTTCATTGACCGATAGATTAATAAAATATACGTTTTTTAATCGTTTCGGATTAACAATAGGCACCCATAGTAAAATGTCTGGTTCATAAAATATCTCTCGCTTGTTTCAACGTTGTATAACATTCTCATTTCATAACTTCACGACTGTATCCCTAATGGGGTAGACAGAACACCAGAGACTATAAAACCATGTGATGTTACGTTTGACAAATTTGGAGGAATTATAATGATGGAGAGTGGATATTGCAATGACAGGGAGTTAGCCTGTCGCCTGCAAAAACGCCAATAACCTCCGTCCCTTAACTGACTTTGATAGTTTGACCGGGAAGGGAAGCAGCTGGCACATTCTATGTTTTTCTTTCGCTCCCAGTCCAGCATGGAAGAAGTCTCACTAGTTAAATAGTGTTGCATGGGTGAAGTGTACAAGTGTGTCTCACCGGGGTCCCGCTTGTTGACGATTTCTATGAAGTGTTCGTCGAACAGTCGCTCGGGCACGCGACTCAGCGACGAAAATCGCGACGACAGTTGTCGCGCGATCTCCGCGCGCGCCTCCGATAGCGCTGCGGACCGAACTGGAAGTAAAGACACGAAAATGTATTTATTTATTAAGTGGAAAATAGTTTGCAATCATACTACAGCCAACTTACTGTAATGATACATTTTCTAAATCTACAAATACGAACTTTATTATGCACAAAGTTGCTGAAATAAAGCTATGAGTCGATGCTTACTGATATTATAAATATCAAAGTTTGCCCGTAACGATATCACGTGTTAACCCCTGATTTAGACGACCGGCTGGTATAGTGGTAACATACATTGCCTTCTATGCCAGAGGTCCTGGGTTCGAATCCCGGCGGCGGCGGATATTTGTATGATGAACACAGATATTAGTCGTCAAGTAGTGGATGTTTATAAAAAATATGTATGTTTATATATTTCTTAAGTATATCAGTTATCTAGTATCCATAACACAAGTTCTTTGAGAAACTTAATTTGGGCTAGATAATGTTGTGTGAGTGTCAGAAATATTTATTTATTATTTATTTCGATGAAATTCGGAATGCAGGTAGATGCATCCAGAATGAAATTAGGATATTTTTTTAAGTAGAACATATTATTAATGTCGCACTTAGGTCTGCAGCTGTCGCATGGCTTCACCGCCATATTCACCTTACGACGTAACACAGGACATCATTGAGACGTATCAGCGCGGATATCAAACTCTCATTCAGTGAACATATTGGTCACAATAAGGAAGAAATCAAAATCATTCATCATTTTTACCCGACTTCAGCGAAGCAAAAGGAGGGTTATGATTATGATTTAGACCCATAGTTTTTCATCTGTTCCCTCGTAACTTCTAAACTAGGTATCATAATGGACATGCCTAATTGGTCCGCTGGTTATAGGCTGCATGACGTCACGTTAAATTGACTACAGCGCCCTCTACGTCACTTCAAGTAAAGAACAATAAAACGCCCTATAAAGTAAGAAACAAGGAAATAGTCTCCGCTGAAATGTTTATGTATTTTTATTTGTCATGCTGATCGAGATATGTTTAGAGGATGGACGTGACGTATAAAATGTATTTTGACATTCATTAAAATAATAAAATAAAATAAAATCCAAGTGGCATAGCATACGATGGTCTTAAAAAAAGTAGACCGAGTAAAAAAATCCGGCGGAAAATCTTTCCATAATTAATAATATTAAGTAAGACTTTTTAGTCTGATTTTATCGCGCTTTTACCTTGCTTTATTAAACAATACAATATTATTATTATTAAATAAAGAAACGCCATGACACTCACCGTGATCTTCAATCTCCTGTTTATCCACTTCAAACAGATCGAGTTCCGCGAACGCATCTTCCGTCTCAATCGGCTCTTGTTTCACCTCCACTTGGAAATCCAACGCGGGCGGGGAACTGCGGGGGAGAGAGAGACAGAGGAACAGTTAGAAAGAGATAGAATCTATCAAATTACTCTGCCCAATAGCAACCATTGAAATATGCTAAAGTTTTGCATTCAATTATGCTCAATTATTAAAGCATAACGCAAATAATTCAGCAACTATCAACTTTACTCACGCATACCGTACCGAAAGCGCCCTACAATCCATTTTTTGCTTGTACAAAAAGAGTAATACCGGCTACCACGCGCACTCGCGTCAACTCGGATGCATTTTGGTTCCACCCTACACTGTTGCTTGTTTTAAATTTGCTCATCCATTATTCACAAATTATGTCTTAAATATCATCAACATAACTTTGAATCATTTTTCATTGAATGTTCAACTAACCAGCTTTAATAATTAAAGATGTCGGTAAATCTACTACAGTACTGTCACTGTATTTTTTCGTATTAAAATAATATTTTATAGAGGTTATATTTAAAGAACCTCTTGACTAAAGGCTGACAGTAAAACTTTATTTCTTATATCCTGTACCGTCTATGTGTGTGTGTGTATGTGTGAAGAACGAGAGAGCGCTAGTCTTATAATGATAGAATAATAATAATAATAACTTTGCGGAACGTATGTATGTTGCTTTGAAAATGTCATGTGTGTGTGTGTGCATACCTGCGTCGCTGGTGCCTGGTGCGGCGATGTCGCGCGAGCAGTGTCGCGGAACGAAATCGCCGCCCGCACTCCGAGCAGGATAGCTCCGAACCTTCGCACTTCGAGGACGCGGGGTCAGCCTGCGCAAGGTAAGGATTTCTTATTAGTGTTTAGCAGAGAAACAAATAAATAAATAAATAAAATCCCCAGACAATCACACCAACTACATAGCCCCAAAGTAAGCACAGCTTGTGTTATGGCATACCATGTAGCGAACTAGGGGGGAACCTAGAATATAAATACATAAATAGATAAACACCCAGACACGGAACTTTTTTTTTTTTCTTTTTCCGTACGGGAATCGAACCCGCAGCCACTGGCGTCTGAGACAGATAGGTTTACCCATCGCCAAAGTGGTCGTCAAAATAGCAATCGACCTTGGAGGCTATAAAGACAATAAAGGTATTTAATTTTATACATAATTGATTGACGTGTACCACCTTAGTCTTCATGTTCACTTAACATCAGGTGTCATGGAAGACAAACGTAAATTTATAAAAAAACATGGGACCGTGACAACAGGTAAAAATATGCAAACGTTGTTTGGTAACTTGTTATTCCTAACTAGCTGTTCGAATCTATGGCATAGTGATAGTGTAGAGTCTGGAATCCTAAAGCCTATGTGCTTTTCCAGACTCTACACTATCACTATGCCAAATTTCATCCAAATCCGTTGAGCCATTCTCCTTTGATTGAAGAACAAACATCCAGACATCCATACATCTAAACTTTCACATTTATAATATCAGTAAGATTGCTTAATTACTTTGGGTGACCATTAAAGTTGGTTATTTTACTATTTTTACATTTATATTCAAAAAGTATTTTAATAATATTTAATTATTTGCTTCTTGAATTCACATAATGAAATTTCCTTAAATTACTGCTCTAGAAACAAAACTTTTCATTTAGGATTTATTTTCCACCTTGTATAAAACAACTCAATGTTCATGGAATCATAGGTAATTGAATGAACTCTTAAACAATTGCCTCGAACTCAAACTCAAACTCAAATATTCTTTATTTCGTAAGTATTTAAATACATTTGAAATAAGTCAAACAATTTACAAATTGAACTGAATCTACCACCACTTCGGAAAGTCGATCTGTTGAGAAGAAGTGGCAAGAAACTCAACAGCAATCATCTTTTAAAAATAAGAGAAAAATAATACATAGTAACAATTTACAGCCAGGGAATCCCAACTTCTTGCATCCGGATATCTTAAAGTAAAACTTTTCACATAACACTTAACCTTAAATCTATCGAAGGGTTAATAGGTTAATCTTAAATATTTTAGGATTTTATTATAAAATGAAGCGTACACATTGACCCATGAACGAGTTGATCTTCTGGAGTCTACTACTTATTATATTTATACAATAGGCAATCAAGTACTAGAGAGAAACGTAGACATAGATATAGAGGCAAAGATAGAAGCAGAGATAGACGTAGCGATAGAGGTGAGAGAGAAAACAGATAATGTGGATGGAGATGAGGTCGAACGATGCATGTCGTGTCTATATGATAAAGATTTTTATTGTCAGAATAATGCAAATGAAATCTGCCGTGATGGCACCTAAAACTGGTAAAATCTACGATCCGGCTACGAATATTCTTGTTAAATTAATGTATTTACTCACATTTTATATATAACAATCTATACTAATATATAAAGCTGAAGAGTTTGTTTTTTGTTTGTTTGTTTGAACGCGCTAATCTCAGAAACTACAAGTGGGATTTGCATTTGATAGCCCAACTCTTGAGTAAGGTTATAGGCTATATTTTATCCCGAAATTCCCACGGGATCAAAAGTTACGGCGGGTAAAACCGCGCGCGGTGGCTAGTACTAAATAAAATCAATTGCATTTTTTAAGCGTAAGTGTACAGGCAAGCTCGTACAGTTTGTAACGTCAGCATTTTACCTCACAGTCAGTTATTACATTCGGTTGAATTCAGTATCATTACAGCAGCACTATCAACCGGTTATCAACCTATTCAATATCATTTCGTTCGCGTCCACACTTTATAATTTAATAAATAGTCTAAGTTCTTTGTAACTTTGGACCTACCACCTGTATTATTATGGAAAGCAATAAATAAATATCCATATATCAATGAGTTTTCTACTATCAAATATCTTTCATTCTACATATATATGATACGTATATTTATCATACAGGGTTGATTTTTCGTCACCGGCCAAATTTTAATGTTAGTTTCTTTGATACGATATAAACGTACCTGCATATTTATTTTAGCGTCACTCAGTACAAAAAAGTAGAAATATGGAACCACAAACTTTAAAAAAAATAGTCGCTGTTGATGATCATACCTACTACGACGCGGCATTTACTTGATAATATACTACGACGTAGTACTACAAAATATGTGTAGTAGCGCGTAGACATCTTTAATTCAATGGTAATTTAGAATGACCATGCCTTGGTTAATATGTTAGCGGATAAATTAATTTAAAAAAAACTTTTTTTTTGCAAAAATCTTTTCTATAAATGATACTTATTGTGTAAAAAAAATTTGGCCGGTGACTACAAATCAACCCTGTATATTAAAATTGAACAGGCAAGTATTAAATAGTATCATAGTATAAACGTTTGACTGTTTTTTTAAAGGTGTTACTCGCTCCCAAGATATATGTATTCTATGTATAATTGGTTGAGGTCAAAAGCTCATAAACTGATGAGTTATTCCGAAGAGGTGTGGAGTGAGCTGGGATTGAGATATTCCAAGGATTTTTCTTGGCGGAGAGTAAATTTATCTTTTATCTCAACTCATCTGTAGTGTTTCTTCGGGCGCAGTTAGTAAATGAGTGCACATGTGTTCTTTACTACCACAAACACACACACGTCACACATTCATGAATGAATGAGTATGAACGATTATGAATGAGTGTAATTAATAAATAAAGCACTTCTAAACCGGATTTATCGCGTAAATTACATTTTAAATTTTAACTCGACCCCGTGGCCTCGAGCTGCTGACCACTGGATCTGCAAAGACAGCGAAACATCGAGTTAAGATTTAAAATGTAATTATACGCGGCAAATCCGGGTAAACAGTGTATTATTTAATATTATGAATCGCGAAAACTTAGACAATATTGAGTGAGATTAACTTTGAATTAGTGAGAATGTAAATGAAACTTAAGACAATATATCGTAAATCTATTTTTCCACTCACAGTATCGATCTCCTTATTCGGTAATCTCCATGCTCTCTCTGCAGATGATCTCTCATCTCCTCCTACTCCCTTCTTAATTCATACTCAAACATGTAATATACTTACTACAAACATCTTTTAAGCCATGTAAGCATGTCGTGGTTAAATCGGAAATCAATGATTGCCGAAACTATACCAAACTGAAAGCCACGAAGATAACGAAATCTGCTCAAGATCTTCACGTTGTCTGTTGTGTAATCTCCATGTACATCTAGAAAATGTGCGTGCATTACCCCGTTACCGCACACACTTATGAATAAGGTATGAATGAGTGTGAATGCTCAAATCACACATTTCCATCAATCATTTACAACACGAGCGGTGTGCTTGTGGAACAAGCTTCCCTACAATGTAGTCAGCTCCTTCATTGAACTCATTTAAATTTAGACTAAAGAAACATTATCTTTCATTGATTATTTTATTATTTTAAAAAGATTTTAAAAACATTAGATGAAGTATTCGTACATGCATTTTATTATTATGGATCTATCCATACTTATTTATATAGGGTCAATTTATAATACACTATAAAACTTTTACAGCAGATTAAGAATCATGAGTAGGTTTAATTTACGAAAAAAAAAAATTTTTTTATATAAATATTTTTCTTAAATTAAAATTTTAAAATTCTTGTAAGTCCATAAACTTCAATCGCCTTTAATCTGTAATTTACGACTACATAGCAAGAAATAAAAAAACGTTTCCATTTATTTTTTTTATTAAAAAATAAGTTATTAATTTCATTACCAAATAATACCTATACCTTCTTACGCGGCACAATCAAACGAGCCGAAAGTCAAATTCGAGCCGCCGCCGCCACCGCCGCCGGCGCCTACGTCACGCTATTGGTTAGTCGCGCGGCGGCCACGGCTTCCATGTTTGAAACCTACAGGACGCCCTCCGCTCGCTCGCCAGTCTCTAGAGATACGCGCGCGCGATTAGTAAGATTAAAGTAACCAAAATGCCGAATTACGCGTACAGTAATCAAGAATATTTAGAAATGGCTCTGTGGAATGTTGAGTGCTCTCAGGAATGTGCGTGAATACATGTCTCAAGAGTACGGTGAGCGATGGATAGGAAGCGGAGGGCCAGTGAGCTGGCCACCTAGATCACCTGACCTTACACCTGTAGACTTTTTTTTTTGGGGTCGAATTAAAGACTTGGTGTATGGTCGGGACGGTCATACGATTCAAAGTGCGGACGAACTTAAAAGTAGAATAACTGACGCCTTTGCTGTCGTGAGAAACAGTGAGAAACGTGAGTGAACTGAGAAAGACAGTTTACTAAGAGTGAAAATGAATGTACTTAAACGGGCAAGACTGTGTATACAGCAGCAAGGACGGTATGTGCAGCAGTTGCTTTGAATTGGTTGTCAGTGAGTATCGGATCTAACATCAACGACAGGACGCAATGTAAAAACGTAAGTTATTTTTGAACATACCAGTTTTTTAACACGTCATTCTAACATTAAATTAATTGTAAAATAAATTTACTAGTTTAAACAAAGAGTTCAAGCATTAATGCTTTATTTTATTTTTAATTTAATGAAAATCAAAACTAAAACAGTATTTACAATTAGTTTTACGTGAAATTGATTGTCAAAAGCCTGTAACAGTAGTGTGATGGGACATTAGAATCACCTTTTATCCTGATGTTTGACGTAATTACAGCTGATTCTGCGCTAAGTAGGTAACTGGGTCACGCAAACACACGGGCGCGCGTCAACGACCTTCGCTCGGATGCGTAGCTACTATTCGCGTAAGATTATTGTTTTGGTTAAGTGATTTTCTTAAAAGACTAGATGTTTGATTTTTTTTTTGCTATGTATCTAGTCATAAACTGTAGATTAAACTTAAATTTTATTCACTAAAAATTATTTTAAAATTTTAATTTATAATTTTTTTTAATTTGACTTCGTAATTTAAACCCACTTATGATTCTTAATCCAATTTTAAAGTTTTATAGTATATTATAAATTGACCCGTTTTATAGTATATTAATATTAATTGTATATTAATAATATATCATATATCTTATAAGATTATGTAGTAAGTACCTGTATTAATAAAATTACTACATGACGTGTCCTGTATTGCCTGCTGATGTCTCCATATAGTTTTTTCATACATTTGTAAGGTCTGTTAGAAATCGCTCTATAGCGATAAGACCGCCTATTGTACCCTTCAAACCTGTTTTTGTTTTTGTTCCAATGTATTCTTTTTTTTATAGTTTTGTAAGTAGGTGTGCAATTAAGTATGAATAAATAAATAAATAAATGGCTAAAACTTGAAAACTTAAGACAATACAACGAAATGGGTCGTTTAACTATATGTGATTTCCTGAGAATTGTATATGAATAAGTAAGCTCACTTCAGCAACCTCAGCGGCGGTGTTGTCTGCGTGCTCCCTCTGCAGGTGCTGCCTCATCTCTTCCTTACTGCCGCACACGTGCGCACACGCCGCGCACTCGAACGTCTCCGCGGGCGCGGCGTGGTGCACTCGCCGGAGATGCAGATTGAGATACGATGTATTGAGGAAGCTGTAATTAACACACAACTGCTCATAATCAACGAACGCAAAGCATTAGAAAACTTACTTCACTTTGGCTGAAATATTTACTTTATTTATTTATTACTTTTACATTAATATAACACATTTTACAATAAGAATTGTCTTAAAGCCCTTTCTGGGTTTGTCAAGACAAAAGTTCTCTTAACCATAAAAACAAACTTATTTAAAACTCAAATTAAGCTAATAATAAAAACTAATAAATGTTATAAATATTTTCGACGACCGGCTGGTGTAGCGGTAACATACATTGCCTTCTATGCCAGAGGTCCTGGGTTCGAATCCCGGTGGCGACGGATATTTGTGTGATGAACACAGATATTAGTTGTCAAGTCATGGATCTTTATATGTTTATTCTAATAAAAAATATGTATTTATTCAATATGTACCTATGTTTATATATTTCTTAAGTATATCAGTTATCTAGTATCCATAACACAAGTTCTTTGAGAAACTTAATTTGGGCTAGATAATGTTGTGAGTGTCAGAAATATTTATTTATTTATTATTTATTTATTTACAACTTAAAAATAACTTTTCACCACAATTTAACATCTTTTAAACATTTCTATTAGTATTCAATTCGTCAAAATAAAGCGCGGTGATCAAGCATTCAAACAAGAAACCAGTTTGGTTGGCAATAACAAGTTAAGTATAAAGGATGTTCCAATCTAGCAGTCGACTTACTTAACATTATTTTTCTTTTTTATTATTGCAAGTAATACTTTTTTAGTGTATTTTTTATATTGTTTTGTGTGATTTTGTTTCTAATATTAATAGATATGTTATTGATAAGGTGGGTAATTAAATAATGAGAAGTTCTTTTGCCGTATTCGTTGTGGAACTTCGGTTCATAAGCTCGTCAATGTTAATAATCTCCGCAGTCACACATCGATTTGTTTAATTTAAAATTTTTCATGTTGTTCTCATTCCATTTTGATGAAATTTATATAGGACTACCTCTGAAGTATCATCTATTATACGAAACAAGAATAATAAAAACCAATTCATAATTGACAAAAAAATCTTGTAACAAAAAACCTACACACGAATTGAGAACCTCCTGCTTTTGGAAGTTGGTTGAATTACTAGCCCGGGTAGGATAGCGTAAACAACTTCCTCTTTTATTGATATGACAGCGTCGGCGTTAACAACCGCCCTTCATACAGAATCCCATAATAATAATAATGGATAATGTTTTATGAAGACAGTCCTTTTTTAAGCCCAGGTATCATCAACGTCATCTCCTGTCGTATCTTTAAAAGCCATTATGTGAGATTGAAAATAAACGCATTTAATCACAGACAAATATCATAACATGTCGAAGCTAACAATAAACTATCAACGCTCAGAAGTTCATACAACGGTAACAGTTTAGTTTAATTTAGTGAATGATGTGAAAATATAAATGTTTATATTTTGATTCGATATTGTACATAAAGGCGAGTTCGTAGATTAAGAAACAATTGTAATGCCCCAATGATAATTTAGCGAAGCGATTGACGCTAACAGCCTCCGGAAGTGTCAACTCGCTTGACTTAACTTGGAAAACTGGTGCATGTCAAGGGGTACGATATAATCTTATTGCATCCGCCGAGTGCACCACGTGTTCCGTGGAACGTCTTATTATCTAACTTTAATTACGTGACCACTACGTAATTTGATTCTGATTTCAATAACTAAACAATTTGTAAGTGAATTATTTTGTGACAAAATATAACTGTGATTGTACCCGCTGTGTTCCATCATTCCTCCTCGCCCGTCAACCCACGCTTCTGTAAAACATGGATGCACCACATAACCCTGATAAGGACAACGTGCCTTTATACATATAGAAAGAAATAGGTAATTATAATTCAGTATCTTTAATATATTCTTCAATTCTGTGATATCATTTATGTATCAATAACTTATAGTATTTTACGTTTCTAATCATTAAAGTGTAAGTTGAACATAAACTGCGGTATAAATAAACAAATACGTTAACAAAGCACACATTAATACGCAATACTTTATTGCAAAGATAATTTTACAGGTGACGATATATAATAGTCAATTTACAATAATAATCAGTAAAATTATGCACCTAGTTTAGGTATTGCGATGCAGGAAAGGACATTTGTAGTCATTTTAAATTAAATTTATTATGTGGATACAAAAATAATTCGTGACTTATCACTATTTTTATCTAATTCATTTCAATTTGTTAATAAAGTATTAATTGGTCGTGTGATAACATTTTTTTCGTCATGCAAGCTTGGAAATTTGAGCATTATTTTGACAACCTTCTTTGAGATAAATCGAACTTGCTGTACTGGTCGAGCAGCGGCTGGCAATAGTTGTATGAAAATCCATCTATCGTGTTTAGCGGCCAAATAAATTATTAAAAAATTATGTTTGTCGTGTAATTTAAAAATGGAATGATTTTCTACTCCGCAACATGGCGACAAAAGAGGTAACTTATAAAAGGTTTGATGTAAATTTCGAACTGGCTTACATATAGAAAAAAAATAGAAAAAAAAACACTTTAGCGCGTTAAAAACGATTGTTACTAGTTTTTCGTCTACTTCGTCATTGGTTTTATAGTACACTAGCTGCTGCCCGCGACGTCGTCTGCGTGAACGCTATGCAGCACCAAACGCACCTACGATTATAACACTGCTAGCGTGATAATATGTAGCCTATATGTTGACCCGACTTCTTAACTATTTTCATGCCAAATTTGAAGTAAATCCATGCAGTACTTTTTGAGTTTATCCCGGAAAGACAAACAGACAAACAGACAAAAATTCTAAAAACTATATTTTTTGTTTCTGTTTCGATTGTAGATCATACCCCAAGTATTCTTTTAAAAAAATATTCAATGTACAGTTTTGACTTTCCTACCATTTTATTATATGTATAGATTTACTGCAGCGGCCGGAAAGAGAGGCATTGAACGTGTGAATGTGGGCCGACACACACACGTAAGTCCAGCAATGCCTAGTTGCGCCCGAGGCTTGTATACTACTTTTCTCAAATAATGCGCGGAATAGTATATTTCATTACGAGTGCGGAAAGCCTGTCATTGCAAAGAGTTCCGACAAATGTCTACACGAGCCGAGGCGCAGCCGAACGCGAGGGTTGACAGTCGGAACGAGTTGCAATGACGGTTCCGCACGTGTATTGAACGACTATTTTTAATACAGTTGCGAAAAAATTAAGCAATTTTATAAAATATACATTATACAATAAAGATTATAAACAGAGATTTTTTTGTTTTGTTTACCCATTCTGGGTAGGCAAAGGGAACTATGCCCATACAGCCAAGTCTTTACTAGATTTTTTGCATTGACATGAAATGAAAATGAATTTAATGAGATAAAATGAAATGGAACCTAACTGAAAACTCATTGCATCAAATCATTTTACCTGATATTGAAACAAATTAGTAGCTTCTTTTCAGAAATATTTGCATGAATTGTAAAAACTTCTATGAATTTTTTTTTAGTAAAAACTTCGTGGTTGATTTTTTAATACAGTTGCTCAAAAAGTGGCGTATTGCAGGGACTTTTAGCGTTCGGGCTGTGGGCTATTACGCACTTGTGCCTTTTCTTTACCTTTTCCGCACTCGTGCGTTCTCTTTCCCAACTGTCAAAATAATGTCTATTAAAAAGAAAAAACCAACCACGAAGGTTGTACTAATTCATGCAAATATTTATGAAAATGATCTACTATATCAATATTAGATTTAATGATTTGATTCAATGCTTTAGGTTAGGTTTCATTTCATTTTATCTCATTAAATTTTATTTTAATTTCATGTCAATACAAAAAATCTACTGATGATTTGGCTGTATGGGCATAGTTCCCTTTGCCTACCCAGACTGGGTGAAGAAAGCAAAAAAATCTCTGTTTATATTATTTTACGGCTGGCGCCATTTTGTATATTTTATTAAATTGCTTAATTTTTTCGCAACTGTATTAAAAATAGTTGTTCAGTACACGTGCGGAACCGTCATTGCAACTTGTTCCATTTGTCGGAACTCTTTGCAATGATAGGCTTTCCGCACTCGTAATGACCTATTAGGAGTTGTTTTAGCAAAAGCGTGAATCTTTTGTCATGTGTTTCGTGTTTGACATATTCCGGCAAATGATTCAATAGTTTTAGTCATAGAAGAGGACCAGATGAATGTTTTTTTAAATGTGAAATTAGTTGCAAGAGTGTGTTTTCCCGGGAGGGCTGCATTGCAGCACACGTGAACTCACCACATCTGGCACTGCGGGCAGCGCACGCTAGTACGAGGCTTGTGCCGCTGGAGGTGGCTCGCGAAGCGCCCGCGCCGGTCGAACACGCGCTCGCAGTGCGGGCACGGCAGCCGCAGCTTGCGGACATGCTTCTGAAGTTACGATCATATCAGTAGGTTAATCATTAAAAAATGTATTTCTTCAAAACGCACAGAAACTATTTACAAAAGAAAAGTCAGAAAAAATGCAATTCGGTAATAGTATATTATGTAACAAGTGAGCTAAGTTGCTAATTGCAGTCGAGGCTTTATAATGAGCCGAGACTGTAATTAGCAACGCTCACGAGTTACATACGACGTTTTTCAACACACTTGCGAGTAAAAGACAGACATACGTGGTCATAAAATTTATTTGAAGCAGCTGTTAGCTGCTGCGCGTCAGTAACCCTGTCCCATTACACGTACACACGCTATTGTTGCTTGGAGGCGCGGCCCGCACAGCATATATTTAATGTATAACCCGGATCAATAAAATATGCTCTGTTTACTCGCATGTAATTTGCACTAAGCTACAATTCAACTTTGTAGGATTCATTATATTATGCACTAGGGTATAATATATTATGCACGCGTGACTTATAGCCCAGTTTATAGTTCTAAATTCAATAGAATAACGCTCACTTTACGAGCAAGTGTGTTGAAAATTATATTTGTTATATTATCCCCTTTCCTTATTGGATCAGTTTGACTAGCCTTTATATAAAGTCCATCAAGTATCAATCGGAGCCGGAACGTTTATATGCAACGATAGCATTTTAATGAAGAGACAATTCTATCCTTCACTTGTGTGGCTCTTCGACCTCATCTCACCATCAGGAGAGATTGAGGACGAACGGGGGTTAAGTGAGCAATCCATTCTATACGCTGGCAAATAATGCAATGCAGTATAATGACAGTTCCAGTGTGCCTACTTTAGGGAAGAAAACAAATAGTGATGCGGTTTAAGTGAATGAATGTAATTGTTATTTAAATAATAATATTGTAATGAATGAAAAAAAAAATGTTGGGCTCACAAGATATTTCTTTTTTTATGGTGCTGATAGTAAAGTAAAGTATTCTTGATATTTAATTTTTAACAACAAAACGAGTTTAAAAATAAAGAAGTTATCAAGTCGATTTTACTTCCACTGTAACCGTTTTAAAGCACTTGGTATGTTTGGTAATTAATAATTATTATTAATCATAGTACACGCCATAAATTAAATTATTTATAAACTTTGACGATGAAGACGAGATTATTTGTTTCTTTTTTGAGCTAATCTCGAAAATGACCAGTCGGTAGATTTAGCAGGTTTGCATTTGATAGCGCAGTATCTGAGGAAGGATATTAGACCTTAGGTTATTATATTTTATGAAAAAACTAGCTTCCCACCCCGGCTTCGCACGGCTTCGCTGATACTAAATACACTACAGAAAAACTGTGATCGTTTTAAACTGGGTTACTGATTAAGTCGACCTAGATCCATTGAGGGCGTGCGGTGCCCGTCTTTACTAACTTATTTCACAATGAAACACCCTACCCCTACACCTAACCGTTTTCGAGATAATCGATATTTAGTTTTTTTAATAAAATTTTTGCCATTAAGTATCATATTTTGAAATTGGTGCGCTTTTTTATTATTATTATTTACTTTTTATATGTTGATTAAGATGTTTTATGATCTTAAAACCAAAATCCTACGTTACATTACTAAATGCATAGTTCTGAGCGATTGAAAGTTCAAAAGTCGGTAGTATTTTTAGTTACTTTTCTTTTAAGAATATCTCAAAAAGTTATTATGGCAGTCGTTCGGCAGGTGTGCTTCAAAACATCTACGTTTTGTCAGACACCTAACAAAGTATAACATATAGGCACACTCCCGTCGTCCCGGGGCCGGCCGGTCCTACCGCCGCAAAAGCTACCTCCCGCAATGATTAAATCTTCGAAAATATTCATTCAAACTATATGCTGTAAAGGGCATCTATAGTAAATCAAAAATGTATTTAAGGTATTTAATTGCAAAAGGATTATTGCTGTATTGCAGTATTAGCCATTATTTGTCGTATAAAGTAAATGACTAAAAAATGCTATTGAGGGATATCCATAAGAGATAGACATACAGTCGCGGAGTTTTCTGTAGACCTTTTCAATGTGTACAATACTTAGTACATTATTTTGATAAATCCCAAAGGGTTTCAGCCTGCGTTTGCAATGTAAGCGGAAAAAATGTAATTATTTACGACATCCCATTAGAAACCTCAAAAATAATAGTATTTCTTCACTATTTAACGGATCTTATTATACATATAAATCTTCCTCTTCAATCAATTTTATGCAAAAATGTAAAACTTTTTGAACAATAAAATTATTATTAATTATTATTAATCACTCTATCTATTAAAAAAAACGC
Source organism: Stenoptilia bipunctidactyla (assembly GCA_944452665.1). NCBI lineage: Eukaryota > Metazoa > Arthropoda > Insecta > Lepidoptera > Pterophoridae > Stenoptilia > Stenoptilia bipunctidactyla. The sequence continues at coordinate 180,474 of OX101746.1, forward strand.
ATCAAAATCCGTTGCGTAGTTTTTCAGATTTAATACATAGGGATATAGGGATAGAGAAAGCGACTTTGTTTTATACTATGTAGTGATAAAGGCATTACAGTATATCGCGCGAAGATTCGGACAAAAAATAATACTCATGTTTACCTATGATGTATAAATATGTAAGAAACATGTGTAATCTTTAACTTTGACGGCCGACTGGTGTAGTGGTAACTTACATTACCATCTGTGCAAGAGGACTGAGTTCGAATCCTGGTGGCGATGGATATTTGTGCGATAAAGCACATATGTTTGCCGTCAACTCATAGATGTTTATGAAATATGTTTATTTGAGTTTATTTTCTAATATTATTCAATTTTAATGTTTATGTGTTTGTCTAAGTTGTCTTGTATCCACAGCACAAGTTGTTCAAGAAACGTTATTCGGACTAGATAGTGTTTTGTGAATATCACAAATATTAATTTATTTACTACTAGCTTTCGCCCGCAACTTCGTACGCGCATAAACATTTTTTATATTTAACACAACCAGTCACTTATTGAAGAACCTTTATGCCAAGTATAACATCCGTGCACTGAAGGAATAAGATTTAAATAAATGAAAAATGTGATAAATAAAAATTACCCGACCAGGATTCGAACCTGGGACCTCTCGTTTGCCGGACGAGTGCTCTTCCAACTGAGCTATCGGGGCCTGGCGCTACGCCTCGAAATTACTTACCACATTTTTTTGTTTTTTTGTTTTTTACGTTATATTGCTAACGTAGCTCCATCTAATGGTATAAGCTTTGCAGCTAAGACCACCCGAGATCAATTTCTTTACAGAAATTGTGAATCCCAGTTAAAGTGAAGCATTGCAATGTTTTAATAAAGTTTTTAAGTTTTTTGCATTTAAAATGCTCAATTATTCTTAAATAAATGAAAAATGTGATAAATAAAAAAATTAAAAAAAAAGCCTTAAGCTGCAAAGCTTATACCATTAGATGGAGCTACGTTAGCAATATAACGTAAAAAACAAAAATGTGGTAAGTAATTTCGAGGCGTAGCGCCAGGCCCCGATAGCTCAGTTGGAAGAGCACTCGTCCGGCAAACGAGAGGTCCCAGGTTCGAATCCTGGTCGGGTAATTTTTATTTATCACATTTTTCATTTATTTAAGAATAATTGAGCATTTTAAATGCAAAAAACTTAAAAACTTTATTGGAATAAGATTTTTCATACAAACTAAAAAGTCCAATAATTCCCTATACCGATGCGGGAGCACTAAGGAAGGAATTCACCGAGGAAGAATTCCTAGTGAATTCCTTCCCCACAACTTGTAAGGATAGCATGTTCCAAATTTCATCTCTCTACGCTCAGTAGTTTTGGCTGCGCGTTGTCTGTCAGTCACTCAGTCAGTAACTGAAGAGTTTTATATATTAAGATTTACCTTCTTAGGTTTAAAATGTTCATCCTCTTCGTCTTCTGTCTCAGGCGGCGGCGCGGGCGGTCGACTGTGGATCACTTGCTGGCGTTGAGAGAGACAGATATAATGCGTTTATTAATTTTTTTAACCACATTTGCTTACACAATAAATAAACATTATCAAGTAATGGTCTTAAAATATCACAGTCAGTGCAAAAATCCTTTAAAGTTAAGCAAACAGTGCAATCTAAATTTAAAAGACCGAAATATAAATCAACAAGTGATAGATTACATATAAATAACATGGAGATTATAAAATTAATTATTTTTAATTTTTAGGAACTTGTGAACTGGTTACGTTTCACAATTCAAGTCACAGAGTATTTGTGTTTGTGAAAGAGAGATTTTTTTTTCATATATAAAGTATGGATGGGACGCTTGTCTTCCATGACACCTGATGTTAAATGAACATGAAGACTAAGGTGGTACACGTCCATCCACGAGAAACCTATTCACTCGACGCTTAAAAGTACTAGGACTATACTGGTCAGGGAAAATAGACGCAGGCAGACATCTATCTGCATATACATGTAAGGGATAAACTTTTGAACTATGGAATCGATTTCATTTCGTTTACACTAGTCATTTTTTTGGCTTCGGGAATCGCAATTGCGTATTTTCGTATACTCTTAAAGCGAATTTCGACCTACTAGCATTTAAACGGTTTGCCAAAATGAGCTCATGGTGGGCCATGATTCAGTGGGTTCGATACAGTACAATGAAGGGTAAATAAATAAATAAAGGCAGAGACTCACAACTTGAGGGAGTTTTGGCGCCAACGCTTATGTATGGTAGCGAATCTTGGGTGTGCAGAAGACATGAAAGCAGGATTAATGCTGTGGAGATGAGAGCGTTGAGAAGCATGTGTGGAGTGAAATTGAGTGATAGGGTGCGCAACAGTGAAATAAGAAAGAGATGCGGATTGAAAGAAGATGTAGTGACTAAGATTGAAAAGGGTATGCTAAGGTGGTTTGGACATTTGGAAAGGATGAGAGAAAGTAGACTTACGAAAGAGGTGTACAGAGTAAGAATGGATGGTGCTGTCGGAAGGGGCCGCCCTAGGCGAACGTACGCCGATCAAATTGGAAAAATGGAAAGATTAATGAACGTGGAGGAAGCGAAAGAGGTATGTCTGGATCGAAGCAATTGGTGTTCCCTTGTCTCTGCCTACCACAAAGGGAGACAGGCGTGAGGTTATGTATGTATGTACTCACGATGTGCTTGGCCAGCACGGACTTGATCTTGTATGCCTTCCCGCAGACGTCGCACGTGAAGCGCTTCACGTCCAGCCCCAGGTGAACTTCCGCCACATGCAACTTCAGCTGAGCCTTGGACCGCACCCTGCGTTGTTACGTAGATTATAAAAATAGTAGTTTATGAAACTGTCACATAATACCTAGTTATGTGCAGTTTCATACACTACTTTATCTAATCTCATACACTGAAGATATTTATTCCCGCCATTATCGCGCATGCGCCAAAACGCGCCGCGCGGCCACAGAATGTAACGTAGCGCGGCGCTCGCAGGACACAGATAAAAAAATGAAATCTATGGTCTGTTATCTGTATCGAAATGAAAAAAAAAATTATTATAACATTGTATTGGTCGAGGTAGTGTGTTATAATTTAATTTTTTAATTTAATTTCGTTATACTATTTTAAAAAGTATGTCAATATAAATTCGTTCTGAGTTTTATATTTTGAATATTATGATATGAGAGTAAATAAATATTGTTATATTAAAAAGAATATAACGTGTGTTAGAAAAATGTGGCTCTTGATATGTAAATTTAAAAAATAGTCACAATTTTTTTTATCACAAACTAGCCACCGCGCGCGGTTTTACCCGCGTAACTTTTGATCCCGTGGGAATTTCGGGATAAAATTTAGCCTATAACCTTCTTCAAGAGTTGGGCTATCAAATGCAAAAAGAATTTTTCAAATCCCACTTGTAGTTTCTGAGATTAGCGCGTTCAAACAAACAAACAAAAAAACAAACTCTTGAGCTTTATATATTAGTATAGTATAGATTAAGCCCGCGTTTGACCTCAATCTCGCTTGATGGCAGTGAAAATGAGGCCGGAAATGACAGCATACGGGCCTCGGGAAGATCTGGCTCGTCGTACAATATTTCCGCAACACATCACCGCCGGGAAGTGATATTGGGCGGCAGATTCTGGATCCTACCTTCACCACAATTTATACCATCAAACATTAACTACGTGAAGGTTTAAAATGCACTGCCAGCGTCTGTTCCTCTCCTGTGCCATATTTTTATTTTTTTATACCGATAAATTGAGCGATACATAAATATGCAGGTACAGAAGGCAGCAAATAAATCGTTACAAACTTTAACATCGAGGGCAGAGACTTCAGATTCAATTAATTTTTTTTACTGGTTTGAAAAGCTTGATCTGCTGCCTTCTGTATGTATATATCGTATCAAAGAAAATAAGGTTTGAAAGCACCCCCGCGCTGTGCGGTACTCACAGCACGTGGCACTGGCGGCACTGGTAGAGCGTGTCGAGCTCCATGTGCCGGCGCTGGTGCTTGCGCAGCGTCGAGCTGTCGCGGCAGCGGTACGCGCAGAACGAGCACGCGAATGGCTTCTCGTCTGTACAACATAGGGCTCCAAATTTAATGAGTTATTGTCGAAACAAATTAAAAAATATAAAATCGCCAGACAATCATACCAACTACATGGCCTCAAAGTAAGCAAAGCTATCATGTAGCGAACTAGAGGGGAACCTACAATATAAAATACATATTCAACGTGGAACTTAATGAAGAGATAATACTTTAGGGGATTGTGTGTTAGGTGATGTAGTTTATAAGAAACAGAATAATTACGGTTCGGCCGAAAATCAAGTTCAAAGTTTAGATCACAATATCGAAAAGTTTTGATCAGCAATAGGTATTGTCCGTTCATCGTAAGATGTCCCCTGCCGTTATGTTGGCACTATTGCTTGTCAAGCTGTTTTCGTTATCTGGGATAGTGAATTAATCCCTTTTATTGATTACTTGCCAAAAGGGCAAACGATAACTGGATCCTATTATGTAAACTTAATCCCGAAATTACGTGAAGCGATTAAAGAAAAACGTCGTGGGAAATTGTCATTGGGCGTGTTGTTTCTCCAGGATAACGCTCCACCTCATCGTTCGGAAGTTGCGCTCACCGCAATCCGCAGTGCTGGCTTCGAAGTCCTTGATCACGCATCATATTCTCCTGACTTAGCCCCGAGTGATTTTCACTTATTTCCAAAATTAAAGGAGCATATTCGTGGAACTAAATTTGACGATGATGACGCGGTTATGACTGCCGCAGAGGAGTTTTTTAATAGTCGAGAATATGATTTTTTTGCGGAAGGAATAAGAAAGTTGGAGATGCGGTATTCTTAGTGTATTAGATTAGAAGGAGATTACGTAGAAAAATAAAATATTCTTGTTGAATTTTTTTTTTTTGTTTTCATTCTATGAATTTTTTGATTCGCCCTCGTATAATATAAATTGTGTCGTCATTCAAAACCTTCCTAGTCTTATAGTTGTTTATTCTTTACAAATCAGAAAATTAAACATAATATTTATTCGTGGTAGGTATAAACAAAGTTAGATTACGGGGTTAAAATGGACACATATTATTGGTAACACTGCTGCCACAATGCTGCCAACATCAGCAGGCAGGGGACATCTTATAGTGAACGGTCTGTAAAATCTGATATGATTCAAGCAGTTTAAACAAGAAGTTGACATATGTCAACTTTGGTGTGTTTGAGTCATCAGTAGCCGAGTTTCCACGCGGTGCCTGACGATTAACAAGCGCGTGGTTCTATGAATAAATGAACTTGAACAAAAACCAATTGCATAATGTCGCTAGTTTATTGAACACTCACACATTGACACATAAAAAGAAAGAAAGTATGTTTGAGTCAATGAATGGTCGTGTAGGAAATTAACTCTTGCTGCAGTGTGCCACTATGCCCCCACTTTAGAAATCGACGGTACATTCCACAATAACTTGTTAAATTATTAATTATAGCATATGTTACACACTTATCGACACTCGTCGTCCCTAAACTAAGGAATAGGAGACGATGACTTCAAGAGTTTATTAAAAACATAATGTAAACAGCTGTTCCTGAATATATTCAACACCAATACAAAGTTTGTAAGAGTAAATAAATAAGAATGTTACCAGTGTGTATGAGCATGTGAGTCTTCAGGGAGTAGTGCACTCGGAATCCTTTACCGCATACTTTGCACTTCAGTGGCTTCTCGCCTGCAAACAAACCACGACATACGGTAAAACATGAGAACTAAATATACAGGGTTCATTTGTAGTCCGGCCTAATTGTTTTTACACAATAAGTATCATTTATAGAAACGATTTTTGCAAAAAAAAAAGTTTTTTTTACAAAGAAATAAATATATCCGCCAACATATTAAGCAAAGCATGGTCACTCTAAATTACCTTTAAAATAAAGGCAACTACGCGCTACTACAAAACATCTTGTTGTACTACGTCGTAGTATTATCAATGCAATGTGTTTCAAAGTTTGTGGCTCCATATTTCTACTTTTTGTACTGAGCGACGCTAAAATAAATATGCAGGTACGTTTATATCGTATCAAAGAAACTAACAATTAAATTTAGCTGGTGGCTACATATCAACCCTGTATCTTACTTATCTTACCGTGAAAGTTTGGATGGTTGTAGGTATGGATGGATATATGGATATTTGTTCCTCAATCACGGAAAAACAATTGAATTGGATTAAATTTGGCACAGTCATAGTGTACAGTCTGGAACAGCATATAGGCTTTTTATGCCGATATTCCCGCGGCATTCGAAACGGCGCGGATGAACCGCGCGAAACAGCGAGTTGTTCAACATATGAAATATCCCGAGCGTCTTAAATCAAATCAAATCAAATCAAATATATTTATTGCCATATAGTACGGTACATAAAGTTCTTACATATAAATTAGGTTCTACATACTATGCTGTATGTCAGCATGCAATTGGTACAACATTAAGGTCATATTTCATGAACATTGGTTTTTAATCATAGAGTCATTTTTAAATCTTAAGCCACCACCAATACAATGTTTTATAAAATTATTACAATTAAATATTCCATTACAAGTACATTTATTACAATTAAATTAATTCTACCTATTATTTTTGTCAAAATATTCATTTATCGAATAAAAACATTTTTTACTTAACCATTCATGAAATAATTTTTTAAATTTAATTTGAGGCAATGGTTTTATTTCGTTTGGGACAGCATTATATATTTTGATGCACTTAAAAAGTCGAGTTCAAATATTCGTTTCAGGGTCGACGAAATGCATTTCCATTCAAATGGTTTAGCATCGCAATTGTGACTGTAATTCTGTTATTGAAGCAAGGGAAGGAAATGTTGTAAATAAGCGCACAGACTCCGTTCTAATCTAGAATCAAGTCTATGGGCTAACCTACCTACCAGTGTGCGCCATGATTTGCGCCTTTAACGCAATATAGTAAGCAATATTTAAAAGTTCGTATGATGATAAAGGAAACGCTGAAATCTGAATGAAGTGACATTGGAGTGTTGCCTTGCGGTAATAACTTTAAGGTAGTAAGCTGGCAAACAACATAGATGCGGTTAGGAAGTCTAAACGCGCATACGAATTTACATTCCCAGGCAAATAGTTTGACATCGTAATCTTAAATGTGATTCTGTTGTTGCAGCTCAATAAAGCTTGTTGATAAAGTAACAACGAAGCGATCATTCACTGGTTTTTTAAGTCCCACCTCAATATCCCTTGTATAATATATCAACATCTAAATCGATGAAATCAGGAACGGAGACCTGCCAGTGCGTACCATCACAAGCGCCTTCAGCTGCGCATGGAACAAGTAACGACAGCTTCCTCTCGTGGTCTCGTCACTAAGAACGCATTGCGGGAATTGAAAAGCATAGTCTTTTCAATTCCAATTCCCAATTCACTTAGGTAAGGCGAGAAGAGATTTAGGTCGAACGCGGACTAAGAAACAAAAATATATGACGGAACTAGCAATATTAAGATGTTCGTATGACTTGATAGCAACGGAAGCTACATATTTACGAAGAGCGCTGAATGCAATAAAATACATGTAATTGCAGCGCTGCAATGATTAGTAGAATCAAAGTTAAGCTGCAATGAAAGACGCATTAGATTGCAGAGCCGTGGTTATAAATTGAAGTTAGGGGTTCCGACACATCTAGAATCAACGGTTACTGTAAAGTAATTGACACGGACATTCCAAACCATGGTCACTTAAGATTAGGTGAGACTGATGTGGAAAGCAGATAAACAGAGAAACAAAAATATATGACGGAGCTAGCAGATGTTTGCATGAATTGATAGTAACGGAAACCAATTCCAAACTTACACAAACCGCGCGCAGTCACCCTCTCACACACACACACTTCACTAACACTCACACATCTCATTTACATACTTGACTCGTCCAGTTATGCAACCTCCAATACAATGTATGTGTAACACATTTATTCTCATTTTATTCCTTTTTGATTGTTTAAAATTCAGTTCGATCTGGTAAACTTTTTGATTAATATGATTTTACTGTTAATTTGAACAGCTTTTAGGAAGAGGAAACTACTTATAATTACGATTACTACATATTTATAGAGAGCGCTGAATGTAATGAATGACATTTTATTCATTAAAGTGCTGCAGTTATAAATAGAATCAAAATCAAGATGCAATGAAAGAATGTGTCACATTAGATTTGAGCGCCGCGGTTACATACAACTTAAAACTAGTACGATTCTTGGACGTGACATAGATGCAAACGGACGCATTTACAATCCGAATAAAATGGTTATCATGACTGTAATTTTGTTGTTCAAGCCTTCGAATAAAGCTATTGCTGTAAATAAAGCCCAGACTCGCTTCTAACTGTAAAGTAATTTGATGAACAGTACTGACAGATAAACATTATGTGGTAAATAAATCCCGGGTTTAACACAAGCACGGTATAAACTCCCACTTCTGTATATCCACACTTCCTCCCCTCCCCGCCCAATCTGTTTATGATGATCAACCTACCAGTGTGCACCATCATATGCGCCTTCAGCTGCGCATGCCACGAGTACTTGTTCCCGCACTGCGCGCACGACAGCTTCCGAACATCACTGTGAACGCGGTTCACGTGCCGGGACACGTACTTCTTGACCTTGAAGCGGCAGGGACATTGCGGGCATTGGTACGGCTTGCTGTCCGAGTGGATCGCTACGTGGTTGCGATGGACGGCGTTGTCTTTTGATTCCTGGAATTTTAGATGTGTTAATTGAGATGACAAACTCAAATCTTTAAAAAAAAACTCATAAATAAATAAAAATCCTCAGACAAACACACCGACTATATGGCCTCAAAGTAAACCTTGTGCTATGAGATACCATGCAGCGAACTAGGGGGGAACCTAGAATATAAATACATTGTAGCATTTTTGTTCCGGGCGGGAATCGATCGCGTGACCTCGCGACTACCACTGCACCATGAAGACCGTCAATAGGTAAATTATTTACAAAATGTACTAAATCTACCATCAATTCGGCAAGTCGGTCTGTTGAGAAGAAGTGGCAAAAACTCAACAGCACTCGTCAATCGACAAGTTACTTAGCAAGAAATAAAAAAAGACTTTCTGAACAACTATTATTGCGGTTTTTTATTGGTGACTTCCCCGTATTTAAATAATAAAATTCGCCTGATCGTAAGTGAAGCTGAGATCCAAGATGGCAGCACATGGATTGTGGAAGGAACCGGCGCTTCATTATACAATGCTGGAACAATGCTGGAACACATTACCAGCCGAACGACAGTGTTTGGCGAAAGGCTTTATATTAAGAATTAAAAAAATAGTCGCATTTAATTCGCGTTTCAAATCGATGTTTCAGTCTCTTTAAAGACTTGGGATCTCAAGCCTACATGGCTCATCAGGGTCAAAAAATTTTTTATAGTTGTGCTGTCTGTTGTTTATTTATTTTATGGTGCAATAACATTTATAGTGTGTTTTTTTTTTTTATAAGTTACTAAACCCGCGTTTGACCTCAATCTCACCTGATGGTAAGTGACGATGAGGTCGAAGATGAAAGCACACGGGTTTAGGAAGGAACTGGCTCTTTATACAATATTGCCGGAACACATTACCGCCAGAGCGGTAACATTTGGCGGCAGACTTTATATAAAGGGTGGTCGCTAGCCAGGCAGACCCAGAAGGGATCCTACCACCAAGCATATTTCACAATTTAAAATTCAAATAGTAAAAAGAGTCTAGTTAAATAAAACTAAACTTGACTCATAATAGTGTCGGGCTGAATCCAGCAGAAGATACTGTTTTTTTTGGCATTACTTTTCACGAAATCTCAAAACTACAGTGATTACTTTTTGCAGCTTTCTCCGTAATAAGGATTCAGCATATATATTTTAAAAAAATAGTTATTACAAGAATAAAAAAAATATTTTGGACCTGGGCGTTTATCTATACATGTATCCCATCATGTAGCTCTGCTTAGTTTGGGGCCATGTAGTTGGTGGTTGACTTGTCTGGGGATTTTATTTATTTATTTATATATATTATATGATATATATATTATATGCAGGAAAAGGCTGCAATTAATTTGATAAAAAAAATGAATTGAAAGATCTTTGCTATAATTTGACCCTTGCAATATTTCCTTTGGAGGACAGTAAACACCTATAGACATTATAACAACAAAAAATCTATTTTGCCCAGTTTACAGCACCTCAAAGTGTTAAATAAATAAATTAATTAACTCATTTGAACACTATGAGCAATAAATACCTATAATATTAATGATTCTATAGGTGCTAGGAACAAATATAGTAGTGTTTTCAAATTATCTGGTTCAAAGCAATCAAACACTGGAATGTTTCTAGCTACTCACAAGATTCCTGAGGAAGTTCATACTCAACGTTACAATAACTTTAAAAAACAATTTAAGAATATAATGAGCAAAATTTAAATTGCCCTTTATAATGTTCAGTCTCTCTTAAGTAAAAAAAGTCAAAACCTTGACACAGCTGAAGCTGAAAATTTGACATTACAAAATTTGAGAGTGTAATGTTAAATACATCATCGGGACATTATGTAAGTAATACAGATAAGAATGGGGGGAAAAACTCTACAGTATGAAGAGATTGACTATGACATAGTATATTATTACATACATACATAACTTCACGCCTGTATCCCTTATGGGGTAGGCAGAACACCAGACGTTATAAGACTATCTGATGTCACATTTCACAAAGGAGGTATTACAATAATGGAGAAAGGCTATTGATTATTATGTAAGACAAAATTAAATTTAGTTACACAATTCCTTAACTTCACTATCTCTTATAATATTATTTCTTATTGAACAGTGGAACTAGTACAGTGGCACCCTAGTTCCACAGTGAGTTCTCCTTCCATGAAGCTTCACATTTCTGTAGGATTGTCTTTTCATAACCATCCCAATAATTTTACTAAATGTATTACTCTGCAAAAGTACTTATTATGTAAGCCGCAAAATACATAAAACTGTTAATACTACTTTTTTTTCCTCAATTTGAATGTATTGACATGATCTGTATAAAATGTTGTGTTATTATAGATTAAAAAAGAACTACCTTGCCACAAACGTCACATTTATATATCTTGGGAGTTGAAACAGTCTTCTTTTGATTCTTTGCTACAGCTTTAGACATAGGAACCTTAAAGCTTTGCCGCAAGATCTCGTGCGTGTCCATTGTCTCGTTGTCTAGATTGCACTCTTCTGTGTTTTCTTCTACAGTGGCCTTCTTTCTTGGCATTTTTTTGTTTTGACTCAGACCTGTAGACATTACAGATTAATTTTTAATTGCTGTTCAATTCCAAAATAAAATTTATTTGTATTATAAAAATGTAATATTTTATCAAGAGGGTACTCATTAAACTTACCGGCGTTTGAAATAAGAGATTAACTACCTAAATAATATGATTATTGAAATCTGCACAGCAGATTTTTCATTGAATCATTTTATACTGACACAAAAATTAGCAATAGGTAAAATCTGATATGATTCAAGCAGTTCAAACAAAACTGAAATGATAATATTTTAGTTTCAATATAAAATATATCCTCTCCTCACAAACTAAAACTAAACATCAACAATCTTTTGCGTGTGACAGTTATTTTATATCCTCTGTCACTGTCATGATTTCATCTATCTAATGTCAATGTCAAATTATTGAACTTAGGGCGGGTTGTATCACAACTACTTTACGTGTCTGTCAACGTTAAAAATGGCGTTAACCACTGTCAAGCTAGAAAACGGGTTGTTTCACCAATAACGGACGTCAAAAATTAACGATTACGTTGAACGTCCATCCACCCACTGGTTAACGTAACTTTCTAGTGAAAACTGAGTTGACAGGCAGGACATCTTTGGTTGAAAGCTTTTAACATTATGGATACTGTTTTATTTTCATATATTTTAAATGATAGTGATGATGATTCAATTGTGGAAAGGAAGAGAAAAGTATTTAAAAAACGTATAGATAATTTAAATTTATGGGATGACCGTGTATCTAAGGAAGTGGCTCTCTTGTTATGTCATGAAACCGAAGATGAAATAAAGTTATCTACAGAAAAGTGAGTGACTATTTTTTTACCTAGTAGGTACATAATCATTCTGTCTCATACTTGCCCACTCTATTTATTGCTATATATATATATATATATATATATATATATATATATAGGTATATTTATTTATTGCAACTCGAATAACATTGACGAACACTTTTTTTTGTGATGAAACAACGCTTTGTATTTGACGTACGTTAAACATCTTTAGTAATCGTCAAAAAGTTACGTACGTATGATACGATAACCAACCGTTTGATACAACCCGCCCTAAGCCCGTTCTTCACAGAGGTCAGAAATAGGTTGAATTTATGTACAGAAGGCAGCTGATCAAGCGTTAGAAACCTGTCAAGTAATTTAAACTGAGCTCTATGGCCTCGACATTAAATTAATTTTTTTTTGGGGATATTTGACAGGTTTGTAGCGCTTGATCTGCTGCCTTCTTCTTACATTGATTTCACAAAGCGACAGAAGAAGGTGGATTTGCCTCAAATCCCTAATATTATACTTAAAGGGCAGAAAAATCCCGTCACTTATTAATTTTATATGAGTATTATTTATTATTATTTAAGTAAAAAATATATATTTTTTTACGCAATTTAAACAGCACGCACTTCGCTTCGTTGCCAAATTTGTTTTTCAAATGATATGTTATCATAATATCTTTGTTTTGTTTGTCATAAGTAGTCATAACTATCTCTGAGATTTTCAGACTGTAGAAAGAAATAAAAACTAAAATATGTGTGATAGGATTAAATGTTTTTAAAGAAATAAATAAAAATGCAAACCCAAGACATCCCACAAGATATCCTTCCGAGGGGAGAAGGGGCAGTTTAGAACAGGGACAGTTTTGAATTATTCGATTTATGAACGTATTTTTTATCTTTTCCAGCCTCCATTACATTTTTTAAACTCGTAGCCCCAAACTACACATGTGTATTTCAAAAAAACGGTCGGTTATTTACGGCGACGAAAATAAACAGATATTTTTTTAGTTGTAAGCTAATTATGGAAAACGTGAGTATTACTTTCAATTTGTGTTTATTTTATAGTGTTTAATGTATCATAGAGTCAGTTTTAATATACATGAGATCATTGAAAACAAGTTAGTTTATAGTCGAAGAATTTTTTTTCTGAAGGTGGGTATTAGCTATCTTATTAGCTATCTCCTGACCCAAAGGAGATAGCTAATAAGTTTCGCCAGCACTTTACGGTGCAGTCTCCTTTGGCGGGTATGACCCAGGTGGTCGATGCTAAGGTCGAATCGACTGAACCACCCATCAGGTTCTCTGCTAAGGAAGTAGCTTCTGTAATTAGTAAGATGGTAAGGGGGAAGTCCCCAGGACACGATGGCCTCAGCATCGAACACCTGAAGAACGCTGGACCGCACTTAGCTAGAACTTTGGCTTTGTTTTTTAATTTGTGTCTTGTTCACCGATATTTACCTCAGGAGCTTATGTATACAATTGTTGCACCTATAATTAAAAATAAAACCGGGGACGCCTCTGACTTGACTAACTATAGGCCAATCTCGTTGGCCACAGTAATCGCTAAGGTGCTTGATAGTCTGCTTGAGAAACAACTGGCAAAACATATTCAACTACATGACGCACAATTTGGCTTCCGCTCTGGACTCTCCACTGAAACCGCTATCTTGTGTCTCAAGCAGACTATACAGTACTACACGGACAGACAAACGCCAGTCTTCGCATGTTTTTTGGACTTGTCAAAAGCTTTTGACCTCGTGTCATATAATATACTGTGGCAAAAGCTTCGTGAGGAGACTACTTTACCTCCTGAAATAATTGAGATTTTACGCTATTGGTATTGCAGTCAGAACAACAGTGTAGGGTGGGCGGGAGTGCACTCAGATATGTACAGGCTGGGATGCGGGGTGAGACAGGGGGGGCTCAGCTCGCCCCGCCTCTTCAGCCTGTATATTAACAAGCTGATCGGTGAACTCAGCAGCACCCGGGTAGGATGTCACATAGACGATGTATGTTTAAATAATATTAGTTATGCTGATGATATGGTGCTGCTGAGTCCATCAATTGGTGGCATAATGAAGCTCTTGGCTAAGTGCGAGACTTATGCGGAGACCCATGGGCTCAGGTACAACGGCAATAAAAGTGAAATAATGATTTTCAAATCCGGCACTAAAACATACAGTTATGTACCTGAAGTTTCGCTGTGTGGTATACCACTTCGAAGGGTGCACAAATTTAAATACTTGGGTCATTGGGTCACCGAAGATCTATGTGACAACTTGGATGTGGAGAGGGAGCGTAGGTCGCTGGCTGTCCGCTGCAACATGCTGGCACGGAGATTTGCTCGGTGTACGAAGTTAGTTAAAATTTTGTTGTTCAAAGCATTTTGTCAATCTTTTTACACCTGCGGTCTCTGGGTCAGATACACTAAGCGGACATACAGTGACCTACGAGTCCAATATAATAATGCCTTCAGGATCCTGTTGGGGCTGTCGCGGCGCTGCAGTGCTTCAGGTATGTTTGCTGAGGCGCACACGGATGATTTTTTTGCTATTGTAAGGAAACGTTGCGCCTCCCTGTCAGTGCGGCTCCGCGCCAGCCGCAATGGTCTCCTGAGGGTTTTCATTGATCGTTGGGACTCCCAGTTACTGCGCCATTGGGAGAACCTACATTTATCACTTAAAAATCCTTATGCCTACTAACAATAGTTTTTATTAGTCACCTATTGTTCTACGAACCATTGTGCATTTTTCAAAATAGGTTTAATGATTGTTTACCAAATTGTTTCATTTAATTATTCAGATTATGTGCCTTCTTTTTAATTTTTTTAATTTCGTGATTTTGATGATTTTAAATTATTTTAAATGCGAGTCAATTATGTTTTAATTTATTTTATTATTGTATTTATTTTAAACAAGAATATTTCATTTAATTATTTAGATTATTTGCTTGTCTTTTAATTTTGTGATTGTTATTTATTAATGTGCTTTAATTATGATTTAATTTAAAGAAATTGTTTATTTTTAATATCAATATGGGTCTATGCCACCCGAAATAAATGGATTTATTATTATTATTATTATTAGGGCAGATTTGAACAAATGTTCGAAAATGCCCCATTGAATACAATTTTTTTATATTAATCATATTTGTTTGTTTATTTGTATGTTTTTAATATGTTTATAAATAATGTAAGTATTTATATTTTACGATACTAAAGGTGAATTCTATAATGTTAATAATATAATTTAATATCGGATTTATTCTCTTTACAGTCGCAATGGTACGAAATTATAAAAAGTAAAAGGAAACTGATGTGAATGAATAAGATGCCAAGCGAGCCAACCACGTAATTTTATAGAGAAAAAAATATAAGGAGAATATTACTCCAAAAAATGAAAACTATAGTAGCAAACACACTGTGCATCAAGTTTTCATGTAACGAAGAGGAGGGTATGCTGGAAAGGTACTTTCTAAAAATGTCAAAAATGAATAATATGGTCTTACATATTTAGAAGGTCGAGAATTGGTTTATCAATATGCAAAAGCTTCGGGAAAGTGTCCTGAAACATGGATGAATAATAAGATGGCTGGTATTGAATGGATGAAAATCTTTATGAAAAGGCACAATTATTATCTTTGCAAAATCCTCAAAATACCAGCCTTTCTCGCTCAACAAGTTTCAACAAACATAACATAGGTAATGATGTTTTTTAATAATTATGAAAATGTGCTAAAACGTGGAATTTATACACCAGACCGCATCTATAATTTAAATGAAACTAATATAATGACTGTTGTACAAGCCTCCAATGTCATTGCTAGAACAGGCCAAAAGCAAGTTGGATAGAGCGTTTCTGCCGAAAAGGGACAATTAATTACTATCTGTGCGATTGTAAACACTCTCCTCCACTTTTTTTTTATCAGAGAGCCAGATTTCACGATTCGATGCTTATTGGACCTCCAGCGGAGAGCGTGGGTTTTGCAATCCCTGGATGACAGGGCCTTTGTTTCTGAAAGTTCTTGAACACATCCAAAAATCGACAAAATGATAAAATTCTTATTCTTCTTGATGACCATGAAAGCCATTGTACTATCGACGATATCAATTTTGCGGGAGAAAATGGCATCACATTTTTGACATTTCCCCCTCATTGTACTCACAAATTGCAACCACTCAAAGTTGCAGTAAACAGTCCCTTTAAGGCGAAGCTCGCAGTTGCTCAAAATAATGGGTTACTTAATCATCCCGGCAAAACCATTACTATTCATAATTGATTGAATCAGGCGTTACTTTACGGAAATCCATGACAACTACTTTAACAAAGTTACCTTGTTAATTTCGCGACTTGTACTTGCACTAGTGATGCAGGATTTTCGTGCGTTGGTTCACCGCCCTCCCTCCCTCAAGCAAGAAGCAAGAAATGCAATGAACACATACTTGGAAACTGTAACCCACACCACAAGCTATCACCGACACGTGTTTCGCTTCAACCAGAAGCATCTTCAAGGTGCAACGACCACCACCGAACTTTTTAGTTTTTAGTACTTATTGTAAGAAAAAAATGAAAGTGTACTATGGTAATATTAGGTACAAGTAGCATAAATAAACTGTTGATCATATTCTAAGATATTTGGTTTCCTTTTTATCCTGATTTTTCAAAACTGCCTAAGTTTAAAAAAAAACTGTTACTTTAGCTTCTCAAAATAAATAAATATCATTTTTGTTATATTGTATAAACCTCATATCTCATATTAAAATAAAAAAAATCGTGATTGTTAAGAAAATCAGAAAAATATAATTTATTATTTTTCCCTCTCCCCTACTCCAAATACATTTGGCAAGTAACGAAATCATTTAGTTCAAACTGTTTTGTTTTCCTATTTTTAGTAGTACTAGTAACCTGTAAATTCCGGCTCATAGAATTTATTTTACCTTTCCTTTTCTGAAAAACTAGATATAAACCCCCTCTCGTGAATATGTTGCATATAAAAGTGTACATACCTCCTAAAAAATATTACAACAACCTTTACTTCTCTTTGTATGTGTCACTCATAGTCACTCATCAGTCACCTCCATCTCCTATCACTCCTGTCAGTTAGTCAATCACGTACAGCAGAACAAGCAAGCTGCATCTCAGAAGAACAAACATAGAACAAGGTTTGTTCTTCAGAGAGCTGCATGCATGCAAGGCACTCAGCTGAATGAAATAAACTCTGTGTGTTTTTATGTTGTTTGTTATTATTGTATGTTTTGTCGTGTAACAGAATTAAACAACTTACAAAATGTGCGACAGCGATGATCCTGGTGAATCAGGTCGCTCTGGAATAGATTTAACAGGCTTTTTATTTGGTAATATCGATGAAAGTGGACAATTAGAAGATGATGGACTCCTTGATGCCGATTCTAAAAGAATGTTGTCCTCTTTAACCCGATTGGGCTTAGGATCCATGTTATCCGAAGTCATAGAAGATGAAGAACTTAGCAAAGAAGATGAGGATAAAGGTAAACATTACAAACTACAAACTGTAGTATTTCAACAAAGCAATTATAAAATATTTGATACGATTTAATTTCTGGAAAAAATATGTACAAACAAACCAATTTAAATTGATAGAAAAAGCAAGAGCACAGTAGTTATATTTTTATATACTTTCAGTGTCTAAAACAGTACATTACTGTTTGGCTATGTTGTGACCTAAAATGGCTGTACCATTAGTTAAAAAGTAAAAGTTTATTAGGGTAGTCTTAGATGCCGTAAAAATAAAATACTGGCACCAAGCAAGTTTTAATCGGCTAAGATTATTTCCTTTATGCTCAGTAGTTAGGAACTTTTGTTGCAGAAATTTTAAATTACTTATAGATAATCTGACATTATAATATGTGATTCAAAATCAAATATACATGTAATGGCTGTTAAGTTGTAGTCTACATTTTCAAGTCTCAACATTATAGTAACTTATATGTAATGTGTATACTTATTCTGAAGTAGTCTCACCTTTGGACTTTAATAACTTCTGTGAAATACTGAGTCTAGGGATAGGGTATCCAAGTTGACTTGAGTTTTTTGCCTCTTCTTCTAAACAGATCATCACTCCGAAGTGGTGGTCATTTATCACTCAGTTCAATTTGTAAATGATTTAATGTACTTCAAGTGTATTTAAATACCTACAAAATGTAAAATGTTTTTCACTTTGAGTTAATACATTAATAATGTCATGAGACACGTGACATTATATTTACTAAATGTTATATGAGCCCAACTTTATTAGGTATTTCTGGGGAAATCGCTATATTAGTAATAAGGGTGCCTGAATTGCTTTTTTGGTTTTTGATCTGTATGTCTTTCGTACTTGGCAACAAAGTGTTATTGTTCTTATCAATGTATAGTAAAAATAATAGAAGGTGATTCTCTATATTTTACTTATTGCGAAACTTAAACTTTGAAAGTGTTGCTAAGTTTGAAACCAATGAGTTAAATAGGCAGTATAAATAAAATAAAATAAAATCCCTAGACAGTCACACCAACATGGCCCCAAAGTAAGCATAGCTTGTGTTATGAGATACGAACTAGTGGGGAACCTAGAATAAAAATACATAGTTAACACCCAGACACCGATTTTTTTTCTTGTCCCGTATGTTAATGAATTATAATTTAAAATTTAAGCCAAGCATACTTTTATTTTATTTCTTATTTGCCAAATTAGGTGATGTCTTATAAGTATAATGTTCCTTAATGACTTCTAAGAATAAACAAGCAGTGTTGTTAGCTCAACAAATTACAATAAAATGAAAAATAAAAGTAAAAATGTTGGTGCAAAGGTATTAAGCCATTTATATGATAAAACTATCATTTAAAACTGACCAAAATACTTGTGGTACTTACAGATTACAACAACAAGAGCCCTTCAGCAGTAGACTTCTTCGATATAGATGATGCGGCTGAGGACATTAAGGTATGTGAGGATTTTAATATTTTTAACTTACCACAATATAATTGTAATTGTAACAATATAAGTTAAAAATATGATTTTCATGTTTTTAACTTACCAGCAACAGTCTGTGACTATGGGATCTGCAAAGACACAAAATGTTGATTTAAACCTAATTCTTGCTCAAATATTATAAATACAGTTAAAAAGTGTTTTATTAAGGTACACACAGGACCTTATCAAAAACCTGTGACGGTCCGGGTCACAGCGCATCAACAGATTTTGAATACAGTCTACATCTAGACGTTGCATTTACTGTACTGTAAAAATTTACCATTTAAATATAAGATCGAAAAATAATTACATTCATTCACTTAAACCACATCACTATTTTTTTCTTCCCTAGAATGGGCACACTGGAACTGTCATTTTACTGCATTGAATTATTTGTCAGAGTATACCTTTAGAGATGCTTGTCTATCAACTTGTCTTGTCTTGTCCACTTGCTATAGAACACTGTGACACGGATCATGCGATGCGCTGCGCCCCAGTATAGTGCACGATACTTCATATAAATGTTTGAGGGATTTTTGCGCTGCGATGCGACTTTAAATCCCCAGACAAACACACCAATTACATGGCACCAAAGTAAGCATAGCTTGTGTTATGGGATACCGTGTAGCAAACTAAGAAGGAACCTAGAATATAAATACATAAATAGATAAACACCCTGACACGGAACATTTTTTTTTCTTGTTCCGTGCGGGAATTGACCCCGCAACCACTGGCGTCTGAGGCAGACAGTGTTGCCCCAGCGCCAAAGTGGTCGTCTTACTCAGAATAGTGTGAGCTTACGTTTATAATGCATTCTCTCACTGGTTAATCTTATTAGACATCTTGGTTTATACGCTTGACTTTCCAGGATGAAGAAGAAGAGGCAAAGGAGCCCACAGACAAGGTAGATGGTTCGGAAGACACCGGCAACAAGGAAGATGAAAGCTGGGCGGGCAAGCAGAACAGCGAGGAGGGGTATGAGGGGGACATGGAAGGGGATGGAGAGCTCATGCCGCCGCCCAACAGTGTGCCGTGAGTGAATATACTACTGTTTTTAATTGGAGAATATAGATTTTATGTGTTTTGAGTAAACTGATAAAGGAATGGATTAATTTTAATGCACTATTAGAAAGCTAAGTTAAAGAGAAATATAGACTTTATTTTATCAAGTAAATCCTACGAAATTATTGCATGTAAGGTGGATCATTTGTGTATAATGTTTATTTGTTTATGTACATTATTTGCGTACCTGCCTTGTGTCTATCTATGTTAAGGTATCTATCTACATAGTAACAAATCAGAAATCAAATTTTTTGAACAAACCTTTTTAATGTTCTATTTTTTGTTGTCTGGAAAAGTTCACTTGAATTTTGAGTTAAATTGAGTTTATCCATTATTTATTGATATTTTCAAGTTTTTTACATTTAATAATGCTCAATTGTTCCTAAATACACGAAAAATGTGCTAATTAAAATCACTCGATCAGGAATCGAACCTGGGACTACTAGCTCAGTTGGAAGTGATTTTATTTAGCATACTAGCTGACCCGGCAAACGTTGTTATGCCACCTAATAAAAAAAAAAAAAATAGATGTTGGCCGATTCTCATAGATATCGGATAAGCACAAAAAATTTCATCAAAATCGGTCAAGCCGTTTCGGAGGAGTATGGCAACGAAAACTGTGACACGAGAATTTTATATATTAGATTTATTCAGTTATTTATCCATAATTTTTAGGGATGCCAAGGGAGAGAAGCCGAAGAGGTTGGAAACACCATTAGCGGCCATGTTACCTTCCAAGTACGCCAACGTTGATGTCAGAGAGCTGTTCCCGGAGTTCAGACCAGATAAGGTGAGAGACAGGCAATCAAATTGAAAGAGAAAGTACTTATTTGTAAAGTATCTGCCAAAAAAAAATTATAGAGACAGAGTAAATTGAACAAGTAATATTGCGATTAATGTAAATGTACTGTTACGATGTATTGACGCGGCGTTGTTACGCTTTCGTATTAATGTTTGGCGATTTCGATGTCCTTGAATCGTCAATTTGACAAAGTGTATGCTGTTAAATAAATATAATTTAAATCGTTTTAAATCGCCGAAGCTTAGGAAGAAGAAAGGTCGCTAACGTAAATATTGTCATATTTATCGATTGCGAAAAAAATATATGGCACCACCTCTGAAGTATCCTCTATCATGTGAAACAAGAATATTAAAAACCAATTCATAATTGCCTAAAAAATCGTGTAACAAAGAAAACCTACACACGAATTGAGAAGATAAAAGAGTCTTATATTCCAATTGGCCACAAAATCCACTTTTGACCTCAATCTCACCTGATGGTAAATGAAGATGAAGTCCAAAATGACAGCATATGGGTTTACGAATGAATTAGATCTTCATAAAGTACGAGCGTTTGCCCGCGACTTCGTACACGCATAAACCTAAAAGTCGTATATTTTCCGTTCCCGCGGGAATTTTGGGAATTTCGGGAATTCCTTCCATAATACAAACAGACACTTATTAAGGAACCTTTATACCAAGTATCCCATCCGTACACTCCAGGAATAAGGTTTTTTCATACAAACTAAAACATCATATATTTCCCGTTCCCATGGGAATTTCGGGAATTCCTTTCATAAAACTCACTTTTTGAAGAACCTTATGCCAAGTATCGTATTCGTGCACTCAAGGAATAAGATTTTTCATACAAACTAAAATGTCCAATAATTCCTGTTCCCGTAGAAATTTCGGGAATTCCTTCCATAGTGCACCCCTACGTCCCCTAAAAAATGTATGTTCCAAATTTCAGCTCTCTACGCCCAGTAGTTACGGCTGTACGTTGTCTGTCAATCACTCTGTCAGTAACGGAACAGTTTTATATACAGGGTGTAATCTAATTGCCTTATAAAGACGAAAGAAGTATGTGCTAACACATGCAAGTAAATATGAAGTCTTAAAATGCGCGGGAAATGAATGATCTTTGCGCATACAGGTGCGCAAAGGTAGTAGATAAGAAAAACACGTTAGGAAGATAGGATTTGTAGGAATAAAACTCATTACACGAAATGTACTTAAGATCGATTTTTGGACACGTTTTCTTCCGTGGTTTTAATGTGAATTAAAGTTTGCAACATAAATGATTACCGAGTTATTTGCGCACTTAGATATACCTGGTAGCAGAAAACGGCACAAATACTGCGACAATACGGCAAAACACACTCGCGCCCATTATTAAACAGGAACCACAACTACACAGCACTAAGTAGGTACACAATTTGTAGTGTCTACAAATATGGCTCGATATGCGCTCCACCACGTTCTATGCATAGTTCCATTCTACGTTGATATTCCCTCTACGTCGGAGTGTAATCGAGGCGTCCCCGCAGCTGACAAATTTCTAGTCCAGTGGTATGGGCCCGCACTGTCAGTCCATAGGACGCTTGCAAGGATGGCAGGATACGTGGGTTACCAGGTCTACCTGATACGTACAGTCTATCGTATCGGGCACGTGCTCTCGATACATTTCCGTCACATCTACCTACACAGAGTAACATGTCATAATACTCCGCGTTAGAATAAGACACAATCACTAACTAATAAGTAATAACACTAATTAAATACTAACACTGATTAAAATAAACTAAACCAAATAAATTAACAGTTTCACTAGCAAAACGAAAACTAAACAATTACAAAATTAAAAACAAAAACGTAACGAAACACTAAAATTCTCAAACAAAACCGCGGACCACGTAATCAGTTATCAATAGCGACTTGACGCTCTAAGACCGAACAAGCAACTGACTTCAGTCAGATTACATAATAGGTATGTACCTATGCACTTTGGCATAATCTTGTGGGGTAATTCTGTTAATGTCATTGATATATTTAGATTTCAAAAAAAATGTATTCGCTCCATATGTGGGGCAGGCTACATTGATAGTTGCAAACCAATGTTCAAAAAACTTAAAATACTGCCACTGCCATCCTTGTATATTTTTGAAATTTGTAATTTTGTTAAAATGAACTCACAATATTTTAAGAGCAATGAACAAATGCCATACGGCAGAGGTAGACATAAAAACAAATTGTATGCGCCAATGCAAAGGCTTGAGCTATTTAGAAGGAATGTGTTTTGTATGGCAATTCGCATATTTAATAAATTACCGAATTCTTTAAAAAACCTACCAATGGTGAAATTTAAAAAAACATTATATAATTTTTTGTTAAAAAACTATACTATAGTGTAAACGATTTCTTAAATGAGTAATAATAATGTAAAATGTATAATTCAAATATGATTGCAATGTAACTTTTAATGACATAAGTTATTTTTTTGACTAAGTTAATATTATAAAGTGTAGTGTGTTATTATAAAGTGTACCTATAAAGTGTAATTCAATAATTAGCGATAGTTACATACAACTTTTGATTATTAAAATTGACCAAAATATTCGCACACCGATATTGACGGTAGAATATGCTGTACATAATTTATATTTAAGAACTGTAATACTTACCATATTCTGCGAATAGACTATTCTATTCTATTCTATAATAAATTCACTTCATTTTTCGAAAATCAAACCTACTTACTAGAAAACAAAGTTCAGTGACATGCATGCAGGCGGCATCATTGACTTTGGCGGTACTTTCGCGGTATTCTGTTTGTCGCTTCATTACAAAGAACACGAAGCGAACGCCGCACACTGAGCAATGATTTTCGGTAACTGTATTAAGATGATAAGAACCTTATTTATTACATACAGCATAAAACAACGAAACAAAGCGGCGCTTTCTTTGGTTTGGTTAAATGCAAAATTAGGTAAATTGCCATAACTATTTTTAGAAGGTGAGGTCAACCATCCACAAATTGACCTCATATGAAAAGAAATAGATATTATGAATCTTATCGCCAAGGTCACAGAGTTTAAATAAAAAAATATGTCTCGCAGAGATAACTATGTTTTGAGTTAGAAACGTCTTTTTATTTTATATTCCCCTGGTACTTAAAAACAAGATTTTACTCATATTTTATTCTAATTTTAAATAATACGACGACCGCTGTGGCGCAGCGGTTTAATTAAGCGTTGGCTTAGAGCGCCTGAGGTTGCGGGTTCGATCCCCGTCCGGGGCAAGAAAAAGAAACGTTACGGGTCGTGGATGTGTATCTATTTATGTATTTATATTCTAGGTTTCCTAGGTAGCTGCATGGTAACCCATAATACAAGCTTAAGCTTACTTTGAGCCCGTGCAGTTAGTGTGTATGTCTGGGGATTTTGTTTTTTTTTTATACCTACATTACAAATCGGGGGCTGATTTTTGAATTGCGAGCGCTCAAATGCAATTAATCCCCTTCGAAAACAATGAAATAGCATTTATATGAAACATGAATTACATCTAACTAAAGTATAATAACTTAAACTTTCCGAAAACATTTTGTGATAAAATTGCCTTTTACGAATACTATCATCGGCCACTTGTTACCGTTTTCGAGCGCTCGCATTTTCAAATACATGATTTCCTGAAACGTAAATAGTGAACTTAGTATAAATAAATAATAATAGGACATTTTTAATGTTACCGGGGCAACATAGAAAGGAAGAGTTTTAGCCGCGAGGTGAGTCAGACAGAGCAGAGCGCGGCGCGGACCTCGCGCTTTTTGGTTTGAATAGTAGGCTAAAAGAATAGCGAAAAGGAAGATGTTTAGCCGCGAGGTGAGTGAGCAGGATAGAAGATTACCTACTTTTAATATGTGACGGACTCTAAGTTTTCGTGTGTTTGTTTTAAACAAATTGTTTAGTCTCCCGGTGACGATACGACGATTAACTTGTTTTATTAGGTGTTTGGGTCGAGTGTCTTGAGACGCGACTGCGTTATGTGAAGTGTAAATTAAAATATTGTATAGTTCTTGTGTTTCTTTATTATTTAGATACGGTTGGTTTGTTAGTGTTTAGTGAAGTGCTTGGATTTGAGTTTTAGTGAAAATCGAGCTCGTCGGAGGTGAGCGAATGGATAGGTAAGTAGCTTATTAAAACTTTATCTTAAGTCTTAGGTAGGTACGGAAAACTGTTTTATTTTGAGGAAGTATTTTTGTGAACGTAGGTACTTACCAAGACATGTTTATCGAGTGTCATGTTTGGATTAAGCTATAGATAATTCGAAAGTTTTAAGAAAAGAGCGAATTAGTACCCCATGGATAAGTTTGTGATAACCCTTAGCTTATTCTTACTTCCATCAGGTGTGACGGAGGCGTTTGTCCTCCCGCTTTGTAGATAATAAGCTAGATATCGATATTGTGTAGGTCCTGATTCTAGCAATTCTCCAATTAACAAAACTAAAAACTTTAAACTAACTTTACTGTCTTTTTATGAAGTGAAAACAAAGATTCAAACAATATGATAGTAAAAATAGCTCCTGAAAATAAAATGATAAATTTGAACATTTTTACAATTTGATGAAGATAAAAACGAAACATTTTTGTCTAGTTTAATTCAGTTTGATAACTTAAAATTGTTACTTATGACCAAAAATAAGATTAATGTAAGTATGTTGAAATAAGTGAGAGAAGTAGAATTTACTTAAAATACGAATTAACGTTACTAATCTACTAAAAATGGTTAAATAAATTATGTAATGTGGCCTAAGTATTAAGAAAAAAGGTAACAATATTCGAAAAAAGAAAACAATAGGTATCCTCTGTTTCGGTACCGACTAGTCAGAGCTTCGATATTTGGCGGCAGATTATATGTAAAATGTTGTCGCTGGTCATGCGAATCCTGAAGGGGGGTCCTACCAGCGGCTGTCACTCGCATTAGTCGCCTTGTACGACACGCTTATCCAACATCTTAGAGCTATTCCAAGCCGACAGTAGACGGGCAACAGTCCGCCACAAGCTGGTGTCCCACATCACAAGCTTTGCGTAGTTTGGGGCCGTGTACCATCGAACCAACTGAGTCATGACCCATTCTTCTGATAATTCGTTTGGAACTATCAAACTTGTAAGGTCTATCGCGTATAATGTACTTAGGACACTTATGCCCGTCTGCACTAAACTTCCTCCTAATCCCGATCCTAAGTCAATACTTAAGTCTGTACAGGCCGTTCGCAGTTGGTTTACCTCTGACGTATGTTTTCTCTATTTTGGCCCTACCGTCCAGTTTCCCTGAAAGTTTGCTTAAAAAATTTAAATACCCTTCTTTATTCTATTACAACAAGGTAAATTTCTGTAAATTTTCCAAATATTGTAAAAAGGAACGAAGTGTTACGATCAAATGTGAAATAATTATAGTAGACTAGACGTTCAAAAATATAGTTGCTGTCATTTTTAGTAATACAAACGGTATTTTGTAATCACAATTTTATACGGCAATCCACGACTCATGGCAGCCAACCAAACAGCTGAAGTTAAACCAACTGTCAATGGACTGTGCTCTGATTTTTATTGTAATTTGTCCTGTCTGACGGTTGATTTGACATGATACGCTTAATTTCTTGCTTAAAGTTATGACATGGGAAATCGGCGTCATAACTTTAGGCAAGAAACTTACCACGGCGTACGAAAAAATACGCCAATACACTAGTTTAAAAAAATGATGTTTATTTTATTAATATTTTACCAAATCTATTTAAAAAAAATAAAACATCGTCTCAAAAACGAAAATTCCTTTCCCCTTCACTAGTTGGTATATTGACGAAACCTGAGCTACACAAGTTCCCACAATACATTATTTATAGTGTTCTCATTACTTTTCGATCATATCAAATGAACCGTCAGACAGGCCAAATTACAATAAAAGTCAATTATTTCTCGTTGCACGTCATAATATAGAGTTAAATCTCAACTTAGGATCAAAGTTTAGTGCAGACGGGCATTAATGTAAATGTCAGCGTCGAATGATATGATAACAAGGAAACCTATCTTCAAGCGAATTTCGACCTACTAGCATTTAATCGGTTTGCCAAAATAAGTTCAAGGTGGTTCATGATTGGATTGTAGTTGGAGTGGTTTTTTTTTATTTTTTTTTTTATAAGTGACTAAACCCGCGTTTGACCTCAATCTCACCTGATGGTAAGTGACGATGAGGTCGAAGATGAAAGCACACGGGTTTAGGTAGGAACTGGCTCTTTATACAACATTGCCGGAACACATAACCGCCGGAGCGGTAACATTTGGCGGCAGACTTTATATAAAGGGTGGTCGCTAGCCAGGCGGACCCAGAAGGGATCCTACCACCAAGCAAGGTTGTGTTGTAATGTGCTGGTTGTCGCAGGTGCTGCTGTTCTCGCGGCTGTTCGGGCCGGGCAAGCTGTCGAGCCTGCCGGCCGTGTGGCGCGGCGTGCGGCGGCGGCGCCGGCGCCGGCCCAGCCCGCCGCCGGCGCCGGCGCCGCCGCCCGCGCCCGACTGCGTCAGCGACGACGAGGACAAGCTGCTGCGGTGCGTGCCTCTCTTTCTCACGACACTAGCTGTTTCACCCGCTCCATTTCAAATAAAAAGTTACCTTGCTGATTCCGCGACTTGCACTTGCACTAGTGATGCAGGATTTTCGTGCGTAGGTTCACCGCCCTCCCTCCCTCGAGCAAGAAGCAAGACATGCAATGAACACACACCTGGAACCCACACCACAAGCTATCACCGACACATGTTTCGCTTCAACCAGAAGCATACTCAGGGCGCAACGACCACCACATCGGTGACTGAGTTCGGTGGTGGTCGTCACTAGTGCAAGTGCATCACTAATGCAAGTACAAGTCGCGGAATTAGCAAAGTAACTTTTTATATTTATAATATACAAAATTTTAGTATGCTCTTATTCGAGAGATGTCGCTGTACGTTTGTTAAATCGCGCACGAAGATTTATATATGACTTAGCCATATTTACTCAGTAGACTAGTTTTATTCATCCTCACTTTCACAATTATAATATTAGCAGGATCCAGCGATGCGCGACTGCGAATGATGTCAGTCGAATAAACTACTAATAGTTACTTGAAGCTTCGACTTGAGCATTAGTTTTATACTAACGTCCTGAGTCGAATGATACTACTAATATTAGTAATTACTTACGATGGTTGACTTCAATATGGCCGACTGACCTGGAATGAAAGCATTCGAATGAATTAGTCGAATGACTGAATGCATCAGTAAGGAAACTATTCTTATTGACAGACTAGCTTTTCCCCGCGGCTTCGACCCCATAACTCCCTTAGAGAGCGAGAGTTACGAAGTAGGTAGCCTACGTAATAGATTTTAAGTGTTTTAGTTTTTTTGTAGTGCAAGTACCTATTGAAAATGAAACAAGAGGATAAAAATAGTTTGATTTGCATATTAACTAACAAATAAAGATTATTGTGATACAATCATTTTAAACTCAAGGCTTTATATTCTGTGTATGCATGTAATAAAAACAGTTCTTATTTTTCAAACCTTTTAATATCTATCATGTAATATTATTTTTTATAAATTATTCATTCAATTATTATTAATAATAATAATTGAAATAATAATTGATGGAATAATAATATTCAATTATTATTCAATCAGATAAGATCCATATATTATAAAGAGTTTAGCAAAAATGAGAACTTAAATACTAATGTTAGTAGTTGAAGTTCAAATTACTAACATTAGTAATCGCTGTCATTACTTACGACTAAGGCAGTCGACTACGCAACGTCAGTCGCCAACATTCCAAGTCGACTCGGCGAAGTTAGTTACTAACGTCAAGGAGTCATTCGTTTGAGTCGAATAACCTACCAAGTCGCATAAGTCGAATGAAATCATTCACAGTCGCGCACCGCGAGTAGGATCATGAATAATTATAGTGAATGGTGTTGTGCTCTGGCAAAGTGCTATGAGTCAGTTTTCCAGTTTATACTTAAACACTCCGTTTGCTATCCATCAGTTTGAGATCCAGGTCCATCGTGGGTTTTATTAACAATAAAAAATCTCTTATCTGTATTTGTATAAATGTGGCAAATGACACGGCTTCCGTTACGAACTGACTTGCATTTATAAAATGTGATCTTGTTAAATTAAATTCAGCCGAATATAAATCGCGTATAATTTATTAAACTATACATTTTGGTGTCTTTACAGATACTTAGTAATTAACTAAAACGATTTTCGTGTCAATAAAATCCGATGAGGTTTCAAACTTTTATTAATATACATAAACTAGCTGACCCGGCAAACGTTGTTTTGCCATATAAATAAAAAAAAAATAGATGTTGGCCGATTCTCATAGACACCGGATAAGCACAAAAAATTTCATCAAAATCGGTCAAGCCGTTTCGGAGGAGTATGGCAACGAAATCTGTGACACGAGAATTTTATATATAAGATTATCTTTAGTGAATTATATAATTGACTAATTTTCTAAATTTATGACTATAAATTTGCACGCTGACATGTCAGCAGTATGTGACCGGACATTTATTATTTGTAACAACATTTATAACGCACTTACTGGCAAATAAAGATTTTATTATTGCCAGCATCATGTTGTAAATAAGAAATGTTCGGTTTCAATCAAAAGGTAATTTAAACATTTATTTCCACCCTCCCCCCCCCTAGGTCAGTAGAAGAGAACCAGCAAGCCGCCAACACGGGCAGCTCGTCCCGCGCGGCGCCGGGCGGGCCGGCGGCCGGCGGGCCCGGCGCCGGGCACTGGCGGCACGGGCCCGCGCAGGCCTGGTACGACATGTTGCACGTTCCTGATACAGCCGAGAATTTTGATTATGGGTTTAAATTGAAGGTTAGTGGTTTAATTTTTATGTAAGACAGTACAGTTTTATGTATAGGTGAAACAGTTACCTGGTATAAATATGACGTAAGTCTGCCGCATACGGGCTCTCAGTCTATTAAAAAAAAATATGACGTATGTATATTTTTTTTTAATAGACTGAGAGCCCGTATGCGGCAGACTTACGTCATATTTATACCAGGTAACTGTTTCACCTGCCGATGGTGAGATGGGGATTCACTATTCCCATCGAGGGTTCCTGTGCGTGGCTAGAAGTTGAAAGGCATAATTATTGACTTTCAAAAACGTGATCGCAGTTTGTCTGCCATTTTGATATCTTAAAATATATTTTTTTTTGTGTAGAAAAATTTTATGGCAGACACTTATTCCGGTTCCTTCTATCTTTTTTCAATCTATTCAATGTAGAAAGGTAACTTGACTATATGGAGGTAGCTACACTGACTTAAGTCTGCCACGTACGGGCTCTTACACTATAAATAACAAGGTACCTATGAAACATGAAACATAGTACCTATTCCAGTAAATATGTCAAAATAAAAGATAAAAGAGACATTATTATATAAGTTATAGTTAAAACCATGGAGGAAATGTATAGAGGAGCTGCCCTATCCAGTTTTCTCTAGGGACTCAAGTGAAACCTACGGGCGGGATGCGGGAGGGGTAAGCGATGGGTTATGGCCAATCATAGCCAAACAGGCGATGGCATTAGTCACCTAGTAGCGAGCAGTAAAAACCGGTTGAAACATAAGGTTACAATATTGAAATGATCATCAAATAAGTTCAGCTTTACTTTACTAGGTGGCTCTGGTTTTTTAACGAAATTTCATACGTTCCAAATCTGTCAGAAAAAAAACCGCTAAATAAAAGTATTTCTACTTGACACTAGATAACGCAACATTTTTTCGCGGAATAAAAATCATCTAGGCAACAAATAACAATCTGAAATTTTAGACATAAATAATTGGAAAACAAATAATTTATAAAAAATAATTATGAATGAAATTATCTTCGTGGTTAGTTAATTTGATTTGGATTGTCAATGTAATTCCTAGAGAAAACTCAATTTTACATCGAGAAACAATGGAGGATTGATTTTTTTTTAAATATCTACGCGTGTACATACTTCACAGAAGTCAGCTTCGAACTGACGCCAGTGCCTCTAGTGCGGAGTAGCTTGAACTAGAGGCTGTGACGTCACGACAACCCAAATTGAAGCTGTGCATCTTTGCTTACAGCAGCTCTACTATATATCTGCTTTGTAGTTATAACGTTAATCATGTCTCGTACACGTTGATTGAAACAACTCGCATGCACCTACTTCATATAAATTACGCGCCGACTTATGAGATACTGAATCTAAAACTAACAACAATATTAATTCGTTGTTAATATTGCGTCACTCATCAAGCATAGATCCTGTGGTCTCCACAACACATGCTGTCATAAGCTTACTTTGTAGCCATTTCATTGGTGCGTAACTAACGCGTAATTTATTTATTTCAGTCGCCGTCCCCACCGCGCGAGGACGCCCCGCCCTCGGAACAAAAGTCGGCGTCGGCGGACGAGGTCGGCGATTTTCCGGACGACGCCTTTCTAATGGTGTCACAGCTGCAGTGGGAAGACGAGGTTATATGGGATGGCAGTGAGATTAAACAGAAGGTAGGAATAGGTTTAGAATACAATAAATATATAATATTTTTTTTAATACAGTTGTTCAAAAAGTGGCGTATTGCAGGGACGTATAGCATTCGGGATGTGGGTTATTACACTTATGAAAGAAGAAGCTACTGATTTGTTTCAATATCAGATTTAAAGAGTTAGGGGTTAGTTTTCATTTCATCTAACGAAATTTCATTTTCATTTCATATCCCTAAAAAAAATTCTACTGAAGACTTGGCTGTATGGGCATATTTCCCTTGCCTACCCAGAATGGGTAAAGAAAAAAAAATATCTCTGCTTATATTCTTTTGCGGTTGGCGCCATTTTGTAGTTGAGTTTATTGTACATACATACATACATAACTTCATGGCTGGCTATGGGGTAGGCAGAACATCAGAGGTTATAAGACCAACTGATGTCACGTTTGACTAATGAGGTATTATAATGATTGCGAGAGGCTATTGCAGTGACAGGGGGTCAGCCTGTCGCCCACAAAAATGCCAATAAAACCTCTGTCCCTTAACCGACTTTTACAGTATGCCCGGGAAGAGAAGCAGCTGGCACATTCTATATTTTTCTTTCACTTCCAGTCCAGCATGGAAGTTTGGAGTTAGTATGGAGTATGGAGTTTATTGTATTCTAATAAATTGCTAAATTTTTTCGCAACTGTATTAAACAAGGCTTTTTTTAATATAAGGTTAGGTCTCAGGGAAAAATATGAATGCATAAACTTAAAGTTTTTTCATGTTTAAAAACAGATATTATTTCGTTTTATGTACTACAAAAAGGCATGTCGCGTTAACTTTGAGAAAAACGTTAATGGTACAAAAACACAGGGTTGAAGATATAAATAGATGATTAAGCAAGAAAATATAAGTATTAAAAATAGAGTAACATGAAAATAATATCATGTTTTAATGATAAATTGTTTTCCTCGACATCCTCGTCACCACTGCTTTCTCTATTAGGTATCTACTCGTATCTAGAAATGCTCGTATTTTGAAAGTTTTGTGAAAAATCTGCTTATCTTTCTTCACTTTTCATACAGTCTTTTGAACTCATAATTTTTATTGAGATTTAGAAAATGAAATAAATTATGTTCCAAAGTGTATTTTTCAAAGTATGGCAATATGTAAACATTGCAGAGACAACTTGCTTCTTTACTCTTAAAGGGATTTATTGAGACGTTGAATTGTTTTTCTTTCTGAAAACAACGTCTTTAATTTTATAACTACAATAAGGTAACCCCACATTTTGTAAGTTTTGGCGTATTTCATACCTTTATTGAATTTAAAAATACATTAATAAATATGAGCGGTAAAAGTCATGAAGTGACATTTCCCAAGACGGTGGTTAGTTCCAATTTGTGCCACGCGCCAAAAGATCCTTGTCGGACTATACACGTGTGGAACCGTCATTGCAACTTGTCTGACTGTCATGCCTCACATTCGGCTCACTTTCCTCACATTTGTCGGACCTCTTGGCATTGACAGGCTTTCCGCACTCGTAATGAAATATACTATATTGATAAAACAATAGATTGCAAATAACTGTTTGTGTTTGTGAAAAACTCGCACTAGGCACTGTGAAAGAAGAAACTTTACTATATTACTAAATTTAAATATTACTTTTTTCATTATATTTACTCATCATCATCATCATCATCACAACTCCGTGTAATGGGCCCACTGCAGGGCATGAGTCTCTCCTCTGAGTGACGAGGAGGTTTAGGCCATAATCCACCGAGCTGTCCTAGTGTTGGGTGGTGGATGTCAGAATTTTCAGGGTGCCGATATGGCTTCTGACAAACCTTAACGACTACTGTATACAGCACCCGGGACCGTCAGCTTAACGTGCCTTCCGAAGCACGGAAGTCGCCGTGAGAAACGAATGGTCGGCGGTCACCCATCCAAGTACCGACCGCGCCGAACGTTGCTTAACCTGTGATATCGTAAGATACACACAGTAACCACGGCGCCACGACGACATTATATTTACTGCCAAGTGTTAACATGGATGTATGTATAAACAGATGTATGGATGTTTGTTCCTCAACCACGGCAGAACATATCAATGGATTTAGATAAAATTTGTCATACCTCACGTCATTCTCACTCGAGGATTCGAAATTTATTAATATCTTTAAACTTGCTTTGAAAAAGTTTCTTTTTGATAGTCAAATTTTCCAACCATAGGAGGTCGTTCTATTTTGTAGGTAGGTATATTTCCTGGTATGTACTATATTATTTACAAGATAGGTATGTATTGTATTATTAACATATTATCACTGACTTTTGGTTTTGGTTTTATATTTATATTTGTATTTATGACATCTCTGACTGACTGATAATGTCTTAATTAATAAATTACGTATCGATTTCCGAATAATTTACTTACTTATTTTAATTTGCTTATTTTAAATAATTATTTTCGTTTCTTTATTTGATTTGTTTTTAGGTAACTTGACAATTTTTTTTGTAAAACTGCTCTAAGTGTAAAAGTGAAAAAAAATAATTTGAGTGTAATTCAAATGTGACTTTTTTATACTAATCTAATCTTCCTTGTATGACAAAATCTATCTCCTACTTCTGGTGCCACTGAAAATCAGCGTCATAGCATCCTTGCGATGCCATGGCTACAAAGCTGAGTGGTTACCAATTGGTGGCATAGATCGGTAAATCTGTCTTTTTTTATTCTGTAATTTAATCTGTAATTTTTTATATTGTTCTATGTTCCAATAAATATATTCTATTGTATTCTATAAATTGCGCGGTTAAAACCGCGTGAAATGATTCCAATACTACCGTCATCTGTAGTAACGAGGGCAATCACCTGCAGGTACTAGCTCGGCTCAACAACAAGAACAACGCCGCGGGCTGGCTTCCTACTTCCGGCAGCCGCACCGCACACCAGTTCTCGCACAAACAGCCGTGAGTCACCAAGTTCTAAACTACATACAAATACAAATTCTTTATTGTGCATACCTTATTCAATTAGTACAATTTGGTTTACATTATAGCTTGACAATATTTACGTGGGTACAAATAGCGATCCTTTACTTTCCGTTCTAGTAAAATACTGTGATACGGCAAAGTAATGATTCTCATCGTAAGTAGGTTAGGTACCTGTTACAAACATCGAAATTTTAAAACTAGTAACTCAAACTATTAACACAAATTAAATTGGGGGTAGGTGTCCCCGGCATTCACGGTAACTATAACTGCGCAGCGTGAACAAAACTTTGACGCAAAAAATTGCACAGTATATCCGAAAATTGCAGATAGTGTTTTCATTACAACAAGAGTAAAACTAAAGTAGAAACATGATTTATAAGAACAAAATAAAGGTCAAAGTGACAAAAATAGGGGTTGTGATTAGGTCATAATGGTATACACACAAAACTTTACCCTGTATCCCTTTTTTTTATAAAATATGGATGGGACGTTTGTCTTCCGTGACACCTGATGTTAAGTGAACATGAAGACTAAGGTGGTACACGTCCATCCACGAGAAACCTATTCACTCGATGCTTAGGACTATACTGGTCAGGGAAAATAGACGCAGGCAGTTCATTCCGAACCTTGGCGACCCGTATCAAAAAGGAACTGTCAAAGCGCTTAGTTCGACTTTTCGGAATATCAACCACATACGGATGGAAGTTCTGTCTGCGTCTACGACGGTAAAAGAGTGAGGGTTCAATTTGTTCAAACAGAGCGGTTAAACGAGCAACCTTACGACGATGCTCTTAGGTCTGCAGTTTTTTGGTTGTAAGGTCGACCCTTATGAGGCTGACAGGACACCAGAAGCTATAAAACCATCTGATGCCACGATTGACAAATTTGGAGGTATTATACTATTGCAGTGGCAAAGGGTCAGCCACAAAAAATTAACAACAGTATGTCATTAAAAAATTAAATTACAGTATGTCCGGGAAGAGAAGCAGCTGGTACATTCTATGTTTTTCTTTTGCTCCCACTCCCAGTCCAGCAGACTATAATTAAATGAATGTACGGGATTTTTACCACGATTTCTTGATTTTTAATGATATTTCAATGCTGTTACTAGCACCTTAATTGCGGACTCTCGGATCTCGCACAAAATCGTGATAAGAATCTCGTAAATACCTAGCGGACTTCTAGCTACTTCTAGCTGGTAAGGAGATGACGTCGAAGCACATGGTGAAGGCTTTTCTTATACGACTATTTTGGCGATGAGGTAAACCTTTTTGCCTCAGGCGCCAGTGGTTGCAGGTTCGAATCCCACACGGAGCAAGAAAAAAAAATGTCCCGTGTCTGGGTGTTTATTTTCATTTTCATTTATTCATATAAGGCACATCAACAGCACGTTTGCAATGCACTCCTAACACATATTCAGATCGAGAGTCCTGATCAGGTAAACAAGCCCTTACACAGCATTTATAAAGTTATATTTCCTACTTAATAAAATTTCAAATTATAATTAATGTTAACGCACTACGAAAATATGATATAAAATTAACAATTAAATATTAATCTAAAATTAATTGATTTATATATTTATGCACATCGCCGTCAGATCGGTCATGTTTGGCGGAAGATTTATATGAGATTTAACCACACTAGCATAGCTTTTAGAAATAAATAATACTATATTTAATGGTAAAAAACCTGCAGTTTTGAATGACAAAAATTAAAAGTCGATTATCATGAAAACAGTTAGGTTTGGGATAGGGTGTTTCATGGTGAAACCAGTTAGAAAAGTCGGCGACTATACTCTTTCAATGTATCTAAGTTGACGAAACCTGTAGTCCTGTATACACGATTGTCTAGTTCAATATGTAATTTCTGTCTTATTAGAAAGAAAGAAAGAAAACATTTATTTCCCACAAAGATAACACAGACATATAACTTCTATTTTTACATTTGAACATATTTAATATTATGTACAGTGGGGAACAGGGAACAGACTCAGCATGTTGCTGGCATAAGTATGTAGTCATACTTAATTCTTCCATGCTGGACTGGGAGCGAAAGAAAAGCATAGAATGTGCCAGCTGCTTCTCTTCCCGGGCAAACTGTAAAAGTCAGTTAAGGGACCGAGGTGTTATTGGCGTTTTTGCAGGCGATAGGCTGACCTTCTGTCACTGCAATAGTCTCTCTCCATCATGATAATACCTCCAAATGTGTCAAACGTGACTGCAGATGGTTTTATAGCCTCTGGTGTTCTGTCTACCCCATTAGGGATACAGGCGTGAAGTTATGTATGTACTTAATACACCAGCGCTGGTTCTCAGTCAGTCCCAGAACAAAACAAATACTTAACCTGATTAACACAAATAAACACTTACTTTTCTATTATATGATCACTAGCACGAGTACTACATAACTAAAATGTCGTCCACCCCAGGTCCGGGCCGTCGTCGCAGCCCCTAGACTCAGAAGACAACACGTGGTACAGCATCTTCCCCGTGGAGAACGAGGAGCTGGTGTATGGCACGTGGGAGGATGACGTGATCTGGGACGCGCAGAGCATGCGCCGCATCCCGCAGCCCAAGGTGCTCACGCTCGACCCCAACGACGAGAACATCATACTGGGCATACCGGACGACGTCGACCCCAGCAAGATCTCCAGAGGTACGGACATTGCAACTTGTGGTAAACGAACGTATAATAAATAAATAAATATAAATATTTCTGACACTCACACGACATTATCTAGCCCAAATTAAGTTTCTTAAAGAACTTGTGTTATGGATACTAGATAACTGATATACTTGAGAAATATATAAACATACATATTGAATAAATACATATTTTTTATTAGAATAAACTTAAATAAACATATAAACATCCATGACTTGACGACTAATATCTGTGTTCATCACACAAATATCCGTCGTCGCCGGGATTCGAACCCAGGACCTCTGGCATAGAAGGCAATGTATGTTACCGCTACACCAGCCGGTCGTCTGAACGTATGCCGACCAAATTGCCGATATACGTAAAATTACATACATACATACATAACCTCACGCCTGTCTCCCTTTGGGGTAGGCAGAGACAAGGGAACACCAATTGCTTCGATCCAAACATACCTCTTTCGCTTCTTCCACGTTCATCAATCTTTTCATACATGATCGCCGGTTACCCTTTGGGGTAGGCAGAGACAAGGGAACACCAATTGCTTCGATCCAAACATACCTCTTTCGCTTCTTCCACGTTCATCAATCTTTTCATACATGATCGCCGGTTACGGGTATTTTTAACTTGGCCCTTTTTCAAAATGTCGCCAATTTGATCGGCATACGTTCGCCTAGGGCGGCCCCTTCCGACAGCACCATCCATTCTTGCTCTGTACACCTCTTTCGTAAATCTACTTTCACTCATCCTTTCCAAATATCCAAACCACCTTAGCATACCCTTTTCAATCTTAGTCACTGCATCCTCTTTCAATCCGCATCTCTTTCTTATTTCACTGTTGCGCACCCTATCACTCAATTTCACTCCACACGATACGTAAAATTAACCTACTTAAAAGGACCCTAACCGGCGATCGTGTATGAAAAGATTAAAGAACGTGGAGGAACCGAGTATAATTGCATAATAATAATAGCGCAGACGGGCTACAAACATCGGCACGATGAAATGGCTGCAATAGTCCATCAACGTCTAGCACAGAGACGGTTGTATGTTACAAATATAAACCACAAATAATATTAGAAAATAGCCAATACAGGATTTACTGGGATAGAACAATCATCACTGATAAAATTATACACTTCACTAGACTTGACATCACCGTTTTTAATAAATTAAATTAAACCGTATTTCTTATTAATATACCTATTTGCAACACTTATAAACTTCTTGCTACACATTCTGAAAAGATTCAATTCAATTCAATTCATTTATTTGTACGAATATAGGTCAATACATTAGATGTTACAGTTAAATACAAAGTTTAGTTCAATTGACAAATCGATATATGCAAATATATCGATTTGTCAATTGAACTAAAAACACGATGGAAGGTTAACACAGTCAGAACAATCCCGATTATCAATTATTCTACAGGCGTCATACCAAACACACTGCACACCAATCTCCACATCCTTAATATCCACACGTCCAAAGTTCACCTTTTACAAAAAGCCTTTATTCTTAACACGCGCAGAATAGTCCGAAAGTTTCTTTCTTTATCATATTAATTATAAGTACTTGGTTTCGGCCCGTACACTTACTAGCGTCCTCGGAGAGCATATATTTGAAAAAACAGTGCCAATAATAAATAAACAATGTACAAAAATAATAACAACTTTATGTTATGTCTGGACCGTAGTAATTGGCGTTCCCTTGTCTCTGCTTACCCCAAGGGGAGACAGACATGGAGTTATGTACAGTAAAGTATCTAATTAAAACACATTCTTTTATCTGTAAGTACTTTATTGCAATATGTGAATTTAAATTAAACAATAAACAGATGTTTTATACAGGTCTGTTGTTTTGATCGCGGATTCGTACGATTGACGATCGCTTTTTATGGCGATGTCGTATAATTCATATAGGTCATATCGTTTAAAGAATTTGAACCCAACAAAACATCCTCTACCCCCAGAACGCGGGCCAGCCCCGAAGGTGAAGATCCCGCACCCGCACGTGAAGAAGTCGAAGCTGCTGCTGGGCAAGGCGGGCGTCATCAACGTGCTCGCCGAGGACGCGCCGCCGCCGCCGCCCAAGTCGCCCGACACCGACCCCTTCAACGTCAGCAACGACACGTGAGTGCAGCTGGAATACCCTTCCAAATGTTTATAGTTGAAATCTTTTCAAGTGGTTTTTATGACATGATTTAATGTATTTACGGGATTCTTACCACGATTTTCGATTTTATTTTCGCACGTCCGATATTTCGATGCTGTTACAAGCACCATGATCGCGGACTGGCAGATGTAGGTAGGTGGCGATGACAGTTAGAGGCAGATATATCGATCTACCCCCTTTCTTGTTCGTTTTGATCTGCTACTACTGGAACTCACATGAATGTCACTTTTGCAAAACACGATCACAGTATCACTGGGTTTTTGACCGGACACACCACTTTCGCTGTTTTTTAGTTTAGTAAAAGTCCTAACCACTGGGTTCCACGTACTAGACAATTTAAAACCGTCTTCTCGATTAAAGTTATTTTCGCACTTTTTTATTTCTAACGCTTCTTTAACGATTCGCGGTATGTAGTGTCGTTCCGTAGATAAGATCCGAGTATTATGGAACTCAATCCAATGATTAGGGCCCGATTCTAACAGATGTTCAGATGGCTGACTTGTTTGTGTCTGAGTTTTTTATGGCTTTGATGTGTTCCTTAAGACGGCATGAAATAGTTCTCTTCGTTTGGCCAATGTAGGAGCTGCCACAACTGCAGTCAATTTTCCCGTAATCCCGTAAATACATTAAATCATAGTGAAAATAACCGCGATAGTTTAAAACAGTTTTTATGACAGTTCAAAATTGACAATCATTGTGACGTTGCCGTAATGAAATTGTTCGATCTTCCATTCGATGGCTTTGACGTATCGAATCAGTTGGGGAAAAAAATGTATACGAAGTTCCGATTACAAGATAGCCGCTCATATTCATCGAGTCAATGTCGATTCAGTAGTGTCAATCACTATCAACTGAACGACCCGTTTCTTTCAATCTGTCCATTTAAGATAAATGTTTTTATGACATTTATTTAATTTATTTACAATTAATAATAACAATTACACTTTATTAATAGTTCAATTAATAATTTTAAAATAAACAATTTTATTGACATAGTTTTTATTTTCTTAACGCGCCAATTTATATTTTATTAGTTTTAAATAGTTTGCGCGTAATGGAAAATGAGAACTGTCACGAAAATCATTCGAAAACAATTCAACTATAGTAATACACCCTGAAACTTCCTGAATATACACCTCGAAACTGCCCGAAAACAGACCTCCTAAACTGTTTAATGATAGACCCACAAACTGCCTAAAGATAGACCTGTGAACTACCTTGAGATAGATCTACAAACTTCCCAAGGTAGGCACTCAATTGTTTAAAGATAGACCTTCAAACTGATCAAAGATAGACTCCTGAAGTTATCAAAGTTGGACAACTAGATATAGCCCCAAACTGAACAGAGATAATCCAATAAGTTGCCTAAAAATAGACCCCAAAACAAGCCAAAGATGGACCCTCGAAGTGCTTTAAAGTAGTCCTCATAATTGTTCAAAGATAGAATTCCGAACTGATCAAAGTTAGACACCCTAACCTTCCTAAAGGTAGACTCATAACTGCGCAGTGATCGAATTCATTCATATTCCTAAGTTCAGCCCATATTCTGTTATCCAGAGAATGTGATATTTTAAGTAGGTAATATATTTTAAGTAGGTTTCAGTTAAACTTAAAAACAATACGTCTTTTTATATTACGGTATCACCGATGCATTTGCTTTGTCTATGTAGACATACATCTACATAGACAACGCAAATGCATGTGCTTTGCGTGTCCGAACCCCGACCAAACATCAAGGTTGGTCGCCGCTAGACGCGTATGTCTGTCTGTTAGAAAATCAATATCACAATATCGTTCTTAATAATCGATTTCATCGGTGGCATCGGTGTTTTTGAATCTGTTTGTATTTCCCAGCAATAAATATCAGCTGTGACGTCGCACTAGGTGTTAAAAAGTCGGCATGCTTGGTTTCAGTATAAATCGTGACACTTGTATTGTCTATGTAGATGTATGTCTGTGATTACCATATAGAGCAAGAAATAAAAATATGTTCTATTAATGTCTTAATTCTTTACATGGTATCCCATATCACAAGCTTACTTAGTTTGAAGTCACGTAGGTCAATGTGATTGTATGGGGATTTTATTTATTTATCTTATACATCATCGTTATTATCAAAACTCCGTGTAACTCTCCCACTGCAGGGCTATGAGTCTCTCCTCTGGGCGACGAGGAGGCTTAGGCCGTAATCCACTAAGCTGGCCCAGTGCTGGTTGGTGGATGTCAGATATTTCAGGGTGCCGAAATGGCTTTCGACGACTACTGTATACATGTATACAGCACCCGGCACCGACTGCTTAACGTGCGCTCCGAAGCACGGAAGTCGTCGTGAGAAATAAATAGTCGGCGGGCACCCATACTAATACCGGCCGCGCCGAGCGCGCTTAACTTGCGATATCGTTTGATATGGACAGTAACCACGGCGCCACGACGACTTCAATTTTCTTTCACATTTCTTCACTTTATTTTATACAACTAATAGGTATTATTTCGTATTGCTTTAAATATGAAGAAGAATTTAATTGACATTCCTAATTGTTCTTAATGTACATTCATAAATTTAAACAATTCCTCTTCTCACCCAAAGATTTCCTGAAAGGAATCGCTTATTAGGCACAACCTCGACTTTTTTTTCTTTTCCACCACGTTCTTCCTGCATCTTTTACTTTTAATGTATGTACAATACAACGAAGTGCAAATAAAAGAAGGCTACGTCCCCCGCAGCTACTACCAGCCGAAGTCCAGCAACCCTCGTCTGAAGGTCGCGGGGGGTCAGATCCAGCACAGCACGCCGGTCGTTGAACTGCGCGCGCCCTTCATACAGACGCACATGGGGCCCGCTCGGCTGCGCGCTTTCCACCGCCCCGCGCTGCGCAAGCTGACGTACGGCCCGCTGGCGGCGCCGGGCGCGCACCCCGTGCAGAGCCTGCTCAAGCATATCAGGAAGAAGGCCAAGGTGAGGCTACTTACAGATTGCAGCGCTTCTCTGCCAAGGCAGGCCTGGCTCACTCCGCGCGGTACATCCGTTATTTACCTACAGCGAAGCGCTCCGCCGCCGGATTTCGAATGGATCGTGTGTCACGCGCGCGCGCCCGTCGGGACGTTGTAGATACCTACCTACCTAATAGCACTCACAGTAATTCTATGATCGAGCTCGCAAATAGTATTTAAAAATGGACATAAAAAGAAACAAATATTCAATTACATTATGTTTAGATTTGATTATGTTCAATTTAGTAAACAAAACATAGGTAGTATTACTAATTATTCGTCGTAACTTTTTTTTCATTTTGTACTTTAGGTAAGTTGAAACAATATTTTTTACAAAGGTAGAATAACAGTAATATCTACATCGGTAGATACTTAATTACAAATAAGGAGATTAATTATTCTTCACTAGGCAGCAACCCTAACAGCGTAAGAAAAGATGCATGCGATAGAAAGAGACAAAACTTCTAGGTATATAAATTGCCAGGTACGTAATGCTGTGCGAGCTGAATTCCACCGTATCGCGTCGTAGCAAGACTCGAATTTATTTAGATCTTCTTGCGGAGTAATTCTTCTGTACCCCCGGTACTATTACTTATTCTGTGGCCAAGGCAAGAGCTCTTCCGGGCTCTCCCTAAGTCATAGTGCGGTATTATCATCGCGACCAGGAAAAGGGTTTTAAAGCAAGACACGATTATACAGTGTTGATTTCTAGTCACCGGCCAATTTTTTTTCAGTAAGTATCATTTAAGAAACGATTTTTACAAGAAAAATATATTTATACCCGATAAGGAAATAAATATATCCGCTAACATATGAAGCAAAGCATGGTCACTCTATATTACCATTAAAATAAAGTCGACTATGCGCTACTAAAAAACATCTCGTAGTACAACGTACTAGTATTAACAAGGAAATGCCGCGTCGTAGTAGCTATGTTTATCAACAGCGACTATTTAAAAAAAAAATGTTGTTCCATATTTCTACTTTTTTGTTTATATTGTATATTTTATATTGTATCAAAAAAACTAACATTTAAATTTGGCGTGTGATCAAAAAACAACCCTATATGTTGAGTGACAATTTATTGACAAAAAATAGTTTCTATACTAAAACATACGTGTACAATTAAGTTAACTATATTTAATTTTATCTTGGTATGATTTTTTCTAACACGTTTGATTAAAAGATAATATATTGATTCTCTGTATGT
The DNA here is from genome assembly GCA_944452665.1 of Stenoptilia bipunctidactyla. Taxonomy (NCBI): domain Eukaryota; kingdom Metazoa; phylum Arthropoda; class Insecta; order Lepidoptera; family Pterophoridae; genus Stenoptilia; species Stenoptilia bipunctidactyla. The sequence continues at coordinate 224,016 of OX101746.1, forward strand.
CACTCACACGTCCTCATAAACATCGTGACCTACGGCCTATCCTGTGCAAAGCTTATACGGAAGAAAGCCAAAGGAATTATCTTTTGATCTATCTCTAAAGGCGATGATTTCAAATTGAAATTGCGCCTTTCATACAAACCCAAATTCATCAAAGCTTCATACGTTCCCTCGCTTCACGCTTAGCAAGTTGACGTGTGGCTATTCTACTTGACTACGGTAAGTGTGAGCTTCACGGAAACTAAGATCACAGAATTCAGTAATTTCAGTGCTTGGTTAGCTAGCTAAGGGCCATTGCGGGTCGCTTGCAGCTTATAGACGGGCTTTTTAAAACTCCGAAGCTTATTTTGTGTAGGATTTGCTCAAATACGCCATTAATCCCAACTTATGCGGTAGAAGGCCTAGAGCGGACACTGAAGGAATCGATTATCTATCACCATTAGAAACCTTTTTAATTTTTTTTTATTTATTTATTAAATTGTAACTGTGACTAAACTCTCGCTTGATCTTAATCTTTCCACCTGAAGGCCAATTCACGTGATTTAATTTTTGACAGCGAGAACAGAACTTAAATATATCTCAATGCTTTAAATAAAACTACTTTTTAACCGGATTAATCGCGTATAATTTATATTTTACATTTTTAACTCGACGTTTCGGTGTCTTTGCAGACCCCGTGGTCACGTGGTCACGTGGCCCCATGGTCGCTCGTGACCAGGGGGTCTGCAAAGACACCGAAACGTCGAGTTAAAAATGTAAAATATAAATTATACGCGATTAATCCGGTTTAAAAGTAGTTTTATTTAAATTATGAATCGTGAAAACTTAAGACAATACTATCTCAATGCTATTTTGAATTGAACGAAATTTGGTATTCAGCTACAAATTTCTCACTGTGGTATTCTTAAATTATCATTTCGTTCTTTTGTCCATCACTAATGTCCATATTAAAAAGTGTTACATGAATTCTATTTTGCATTGTTAAAGTTTCGATATAACCTCTTTCCGGTTGGATTTTGACGGTTAAAAACGAGATCGCAATAATATGTCATGATTGTAGGTGAACAGGAGGTCGAAGTCAGCACATGACTTAAGGAATCAGGTGGCAGATTTTATATCATGAGAGTCCTGAGAGTATCGCTCGAATTAGTCGACGCTTAAAATCCGGATTGTCGTCGATTGCCCAAAAATACAGGTTTTCTGGTCACTAACTAAATTTAAATGTTGGTTTCTTTGATACAATATAAACGTACCTGCATATTTATATTAGCGTCGCTCAGTACAAAAAAGTAGAATTATGGAACAAACGTTTTTGAAAATAGTCGCTGTTGATGAACATAGAAGCTACTACGCGGCATTTCATTGTTAATACTACGACGTAGTACTACGAGATGTTTAGTAGTGGCGCGTAGTCGACTTTATTTTAATGGTAATTTAAAGTGACCATGCTTAGCATAACATGTTGGCGGATATATTAATTTCCTTGTAGGAAAAATAAATATTTGTTTTTGCAAAAATCGTCTGTATGAATGTAACTTATTGTGTAAAAAAATTTTGGCTGGTGATTACAAATCAACCCTGTATAATGTTAATAGGAGAGAATGTAATGAGTTGTTAACTCGGCAGCAACGCGAGGGCGAGCGGCTGGCGTCGGGCGGCGGCGACGTGTTCTTCATGCGAGGAGCCGAGGATCTATCAGGTCGTGATGGCGAGATCCTGCTGCTGGAGTTCTGCGAGGAGCACCCGCCGCTGCTGAGCCAGGTCGGCATGTGCGCGCGCCTCAAGAACTACTACAAGAGGACTGCGGCCAAGGTGAGCACTACTGACCACCCTTTGATGACCACTAACCGCCCCTTGATGTCCAGTAACCACCCTTTGATGACCACTACCTTTGCGACCACTAATCACCCTTTAACAACCAGTCACCACCCCTCGAAGACCACTAACCACCCTTTGATAACCTTTAACCACCTTTCGATGATCATTATTCACCTTTCCTGGGTTCGAACCCCAGCAGCGCTAGGTATTTGTGTTCTTCATGAGAGGATCTATCAGGTCACAAAAAGATCCTGTTGCTGGAGTTAAATCGGCATGTATGCGCGCCTCAACAATTATTACAAGAGGACTGCAACTAAGGTAATTACTTTAACAACCAGTGGTCATCGTACACTAAACGTTTCACATCTCAAACAGAGTATTGACTACGCACAACACACGATTAAAGAACATTAAATACCATTAAACACCCAACTATTTTCAAAATCTACTTTAGGTATCCTCATGATCAACATACTCATCATTTACGATCATCTGAAAATTTAATGCCAAGCACACCACCACATTCTACCGATCTTTTTGGCGAAGCGTTTAAAATCCGCGCGGTATCCTTATGGAATGAGTTGCCTCTTAGTATTAAGTCAGCTCAAACCATCAATACTTTCAATAAACTTTAAAAATCTTATAACTTATCCTTAACTGAAGAAGTCAATGTGTAGTTTATGTTACATACTTCTTTGGAGCATATCCCACGTGTGCTCTATGGGGTTGAGGTCTGGAGACTGTGCAGGCCAAGGCAACACCCGGATATTTTCTGTTGCCAAGTACAGAGTAGTCCACAAGGCTGTATGTGAACGTGCATTATCGTGCATCAATGTGAAGTCTGGGCCAAGTGTTTGTGTAAATGGATGGACATGGGGTTTAAAAACATCCTCAACGTAATTTTCAGCGTTCATGTTTCCATTTACTAATACGAGCTCAGTTAACCTATTCTTCATAATCCCCGCCCACACCATAACAGTTGATCCGCTGTACGGATGCACTTCTTGAATGCACCTCAGCCTTTCTCTATTTCCGGGAGGTCGGTACACTCTCACTCTTCTGGAATCAGCCTAAATCTGAATCGCGACTCATCACAGAATAAAATTTTGCCCCATTGTTCCTGGCTCTATGTTAAATGTTCCCTACACCATTCATTCCGACGCACGCGATTGCCGTGACGTAAAGATGGACACGTAATTGGGCATCGTGCTCGTAGGCCGTACTCACGGAGTCGATTTCGCACGGTTTGGAGGCTAACATCAACACCACTTGAGTTTCGTAGCCTTAAACCTATCTGGCGGGCAGTCATCATCGGCTGGCGTCTTGCAGTCAGTTGTATGTAGCGGCCTTGCCGAGCGGTGGTACTCCTTCCGCGGCCTGGATGTTGTTAGCAAGATCTCCTGTGTTGGTGTAACGCTGCCAAAAACGACAAATATCGCTCCTGTTGACACCAAAATGCCGCGATACTTGGGATTGATTTCTTCCCGCTTGCAACATCCCTACAGCTCTTTGCATTTTATTTGCAGTCAAATGACGTCGCTCCATGGAGTAAAAAATGTATAAAATCACGTAAAATGTAATTATGTCGATAACTCTATTTAAATTATTGTTAAAATTTGTAAAATGAAGATTCAACACCAAATTCGATTAAGAAAGAAAATGCATTGAAATTCTATTTAAATGCATTCGTTTTTGTTTTGTAAAAAAAACAATAGAATATCGTTTTTTTTTCTAACCAGCCAGCGAGTAAATTAAAACAAAAAAGTTTGCATACCTATACCTAACTTATACTAAAAAAAGAGATTATAGTTCGGCCGTTCAGAGAATGCGTTCCTGACACATCGCGATTGAACTGACGTCGTAACTTTGTAATGGCGTTGCAGTTACGATAAAAAATATTTTTGCTGGTTGTTTACCGTTTTAACAATTGATGAGCATTAAAACAACATTATTATATCAATAATCTATGAATTTTATAATTTTGTGCCAAACTGAGTGTCAAATAACTTGGTAAACAATATTTTTCAAAATCTATACTGCGCTATTACAAGGTTATGTCAAAGCTTTATATTTGTAGTGCTGTGCTAATAATAACAGTATCGTAATCTGTTCTTAAACAGGTATACTTTATGAAATAATACGTTTCGTTTTTCTTTTTAAGAATTTGAAAATAATGGACTATAAGATAACAAAGGTTGTTGAAAGACAAAAAACCTGATAATGGAACATTTTGACCGAGATATTAGGATTGAAACTGTTATTGATAATAAAATAATTATACATGTAGGCGAAGATGATGATGAAGAAACTACCTCCTCAAGCGAATCGGAGTCTGAGTAATATTCTGTACGCACATTCAATTCAATATACTTACTTTATTGCATAGAAATACAGATTGTAACTTTGTAACAAAAAATAAATAAAACAATTTTATTAAATTAATATTACCTTTTCTTGGTTTCCACTTAAATTACTAAAATACAAATTTTAAATAATTCCGCCAATTTAAAACCGAAAATAATCTTAAAAATAACGCGGCGTTTCATTTTTGAGGAACGGTAACGAACTCAGTGTTATGTTGTGCCCATCACTAGTCGTGACTAACTGACAGGTGTCAGGAACGCATTCTCTGAACGGCCGAACTATAGTTAAGATTTTTTAAATTTTATGCTTGTTGCTTAGACTTTTTTGGTGTGTGTATATAGAGGAGATGCCCTATCTAGTTTTCTCTAGGGTCTCAAGTAAAGCCTACGCGCGGGGTGCGGGAGGGGTAAGCGGTGGGTTATGGCCAATCATAGCCAAACAGGCGATGCCATTAGTCACCTAGTAGCGAGTAATGAAAACCGGTTGAAACATAAGGTTAAAATATTCACATGATCATCAAAAAAGTTCAGCTATACTTTACTAGGTGGCTCTGGTTTTTTAACGAAATTTCATACGTTCCAAATCTGTCAGAAAAAAACCGCGAAATAAAAGTATTTCTACTTGACACTAGATAGCGTAACGTTTTTTGCGGCATTATAATTACCTAGGCAACAAATAACAATCTGGAATTTTGGACCTAAATAATTGGAAAACAAACAATTTGTAAAAAATAATTATAAATCAAGTTATGTTTGTGGTTAGTTAATTTTATTTGGATTGTCAATGTAATTCCTTTATAAAAGTATAGAAAACTAAATTTTACATCGAGAAGCAATGGAGGATTTAATTTTTTTTGAATAACTACGCGTGTACATACTTCACAGAAGTCAGTGACGAACTGACGCCATTGCCTATAGTGCGGAGCAAGTGCGGAGTAGCTTGAACTAGAGGCTGTGACGTCACGACAACCCAAATTGAAGCTGTGCATCTTTGCTTACAGAAGCTCTACTATATATCTGCTTTGTGTCACTAACCACCATTATCAACGACAAACCATCCACTACAGCCCACTATACACCCATTACAGACCAAACCTTCAGTTCTCTCCTTGGCCCGTGTGCTGGCATCTTCGACATATGTTCACTTACCATAAGGTGAGGTTGACCCCGGGCTTAAGAATAACAATAAGAATTTATTTATTAGCCAGAATGTTGTTTAACAAGTTCTTAATAGGTATACAGTATTTTATTACAGCATTATTTAAAAGTACACACATTCACTTCGTCTGAGCCTGCAAACATAATTTATAACAAAACGAGCGTTTGTCCGCGACTTCGTACACGCATAAACTCAAAAGCCCTATTTTCCGTTCCCGTGGGAATTCCGGGAATTCTTTCCATGATATAAACAGACACTTATTGAGGAACCTTTATACCAAGTATCACATCCGTGTACTAAAATAATAAGATTTTATCACACAAACTAAAACATCATATATTTCCCGTTTCCGTGGGAATTTCGGGAATTCCTTCCATGACATAACCAGTCTCTTTTTGAAGAACTTTTGTGCCAAGTATCATATCCGTGCACTCAAGGAATAAGATTTTTCATACAAACTAAAAAGTCCAATAATTCCCGTTCCCGTGGGAATTTCGGGAATTCCTTCCTTAGTGCACCCCTACATCCCCTAAAGAATGTATGTTCCAAATTTCAACTCTCCCCGTCTAGTAGTTACGGCTGTACGTTGTCAGTAACGGAACAGTTTTATATATATTGATTTAAAGTTTTAATAAGAAATGTCCAAGAACGATAATTAAAAGTAAATATTGAAACAGAAAGCTAACTATTCTTCTGTCCCACAGGACGAAGGGCCCAAACCGTTGAAGTACGGCGAGCTGGCGTACGCGCACACCTCCCCCTTCCTCGGCATCCTGCCGGCCGGCGCCACGCAGCCCGTCGTCGAGAACAACATGTTCCGCGCGCCCATCTACCCGCACGCCCCGCCGCCCACCGACTTCCTGCTCATCCGCACCAGGTGACGTCACACACTGCCGGCGTGAGAACATGTTCCGCGCGCCCATCTACCCGCACGCCCCGCCGCCCACCGACTTCCTGCTCATCCGCACCAGGTGACGTCACACACTGCCGGCGTGAGAACATGTTCCGCGCGCCCATCTACCCGCACGCCCCGCCGCCCACCGACTTCCTGCTCATCCGCACCAGGTGACGTCACACACTGCCGGCGTGAGAACATGTTCCGCGCGCCCATCTACCCGCACGCCCCGCCGCCCACCGACTTCCTGCTCATCCGCACCAGGTGACGTCACACACTGCCGGCGTGAGAACATGTTCCGCGCGCCCATCTACCCGCACGCCCCGCCGCCCACCGACTTCCTGCTCATCCGCACCAGGTGACGTCACACACTGCCGGCGTGAGAACATGTTCCGCGCGCCCATCTACCCGCACGCCCCGCCGCCCACCGACTTCCTGCTCATCCGCACCAGGTGACGTCACACACTGCCGGCGTGAGAACATGTTCCGCGCGCCCATCTACCCGCACGCCCCGCCGCCCACCGACTTCCTGCTCATCCGCACCAGGTGACGTCACACACTGCCGGCGTGAGAACATGTTCCGCGCGCCCATCTACCCGCACGCCCCGCCGCCCACCGACTTCCTGCTCATCCGCACCAGGTGACGTCACACACTGCCGGCGTGAGAACATGTTCCGCGCGCCCATCTACCCGCACGCCCCGCCGCCCACCGACTTCCTGCTCATCCGCACCAGGTGACGTCACACACTGCCGGCGTGAGAACATGTTCCGCGCGCCCATCTACCCGCACGCCCCGCCGCCCACCGACTTCCTGCTCATCCGCACCAGGTGACGTCACACACTGCCGGCGTGAGAACATGTTCCGCGCGCCCATCTACCCGCACGCCCCGCCGCCCACCGACTTCCTGCTCATCCGCACCAGGTGACGTCACACACTGCCGGCGTGAGAACATGTTCCGCGCGCCCATCTACCCGCACGCCCCGCCGCCCACCGACTTCCTGCTCATCCGCACCAGGTGACGTCACACACTGCCGGCGTGAGAACATGTTCCGCGCGCCCATCTACCCGCACGCCCCGCCGCCCACCGACTTCCTGCTCATCCGCACCAGGTGACGTCACACACTGCCGGCGTGAGAACATGTTCCGCGCGCCCATCTACCCGCACGCCCCGCCGCCCACCGACTTCCTGCTCATCCGCACCAGGTGACGTCACACACTGCCGGCGTGAGAACATGTTCCGCGCGCCCATCTACCCGCACGCCCCGCCGCCCACCGACTTCCTGCTCATCCGCACCAGGTGACGTCACACACTGCCGGCGTGAGAACATGTTCCGCGCGCCCATCTACCCGCACGCCCCGCCGCCCACCGACTTCCTGCTCATCCGCACCAGGTGACGTCACACACTGCCGGCGTGAGAACATGTTCCGCGCGCCCATCTACCCGCACGCCCCGCCGCCCACCGACTTCCTGCTCATCCGCACCAGGTGACGTCACACACTGCCGGCGTGAGAACATGTTCCGCGCGCCCATCTACCCGCACGCCCCGCCGCCCACCGACTTCCTGCTCATCCGCACCAGGTGACGTCACACACTGCCGGCGTGAGAACCTTGATCCCTATGACACTGACAGTAATTTCCACAACACAACCTTGTAGTGCCGTCATCGTTACATTAGAATCGTATTAGAGGTGTCTAAAAATAGCATTTATTTATTTTACGTAGCTATATTCCAATACAATGATATTCCGTTGGAATTATAACAATTCATAACATTCACAAGAAATGAAAAACTTTAAATTTTTGGAAAAATACGTATAAATACGGAGAATCATTTCATTGACGACCTAATACTTCAGCCAAAGTTTTGACGTGAAGTCGGTTTTTTGATCCTCTGCATTCGTCGTTTGTAACATGTTCTGTATGTTTACTTCCAGACAAGCGTACTACATCCGCGAGATAGACGCGCTATTCGTGGCGGGCCAGGAGTGCCCGCTATACGAGGTGCCGGGGCCCAACTCCAAGCGCGCTAACAACTTCGTCCGGGACTTCTTACAGGTAACCTATACACGTGACACATAATCCTAGTGATTTGTTTCAAAAAAAAAAAAATTTTATTCATCTTAGGAATTTCACAAAACACTTGATGAAGTCAGTCATCACATACTTCGGCTTTAACTAGTTGTTGATAGTTGTTAAATAAGATATTACAGTAGACCAAGAGACAAAAAAAGCCGGCGGAAAAAAACTCTTGGCACTCTTTTTCAGTCAGAATTATCAAATTAATACAAATCAATTTCGGGGACTGAAAACTGCTCGCGTCCGCAAGGTTTAGCCCTCGATGCCTTGTACGTGGTCCCTGGGTGGTGCTAAACGAGCAGTAAAATCTGGTGGTAGGCTTCGGCCGTGGCTTGTCACCACCCACTAGACAAAACCTTGCCGCCAAGTGACTTAGTCGCGTTCCGGCATGATGTCTAGTGTAGCCATTGAGGAGGATAGGTCTGAGTAATCGTGCTGCATCGGAGAACAGTTTTCAACTCGTAGGATAATGACTCACCGGGTAACTCGTTTTGGAGGGTAGCGGGATCCGAAGCACGGTGCACCGCTGGCCGACCGCAGGTAGTAGGGGGCCCAAGTAGCATGCCAGCCACATGCAAAAGGCTGCCCCGCCACCTCGCGAAAAATCCCGGGAGGCTCCATCGTGCCGGTTGGCGACCGGTTGGAGAGGACCCGATGGCGACCTCGGGGGGGTTCGGGCGTCCCCGCAGTCTCCAGGCGAGTTCCCCAATGGTGCGTTGTTCCCTACGAGTTGCTTGGTTCCATTTGCAGCGCTTCACTCAACTTCTATTCTCCTCCCTATTCACTCCACTACCACAATGCAATGAAAGGTCCTAAAAAGAGTACGGTTCAACAGCGGTTGCACTTCCTCTCCCTTAAAGTGCACTTCTGTAACATCCGAGGAGTGCACTCCAATCTGAATGATGTCCACCACCATCTTGAGACGGAGAGACCACACCTACTCTTTCTAACGGAGACGCAGATCTGCGATCCGTCAGACTCGGCATACCTTGGTTACCCAGGCTATATCCTGGAGTCTCTTTTCCGCCCGCACGCCGGGGTGTGCATGTATGCCAGTGACGCGATCTGTTGTCAGCGTCTCCGTTACTTGGAAGTGCCGGACCTTTCAGTCATGTGGGTTCACATAGATACTGGCCTAGACCAAGTGGTTTACGCCTGTATCTATCGTTCACATAGCGGAGATCAGGAGACAACGAGGCTTATGGAATACCTTGGCAATACAGCAGATAAGATTCAGCAACGTTTTCCCACGGCGCAGTTGGTGTTTCTGGGGGATTTTAATGCTCACCACGGGCAGTGGTTATACCCGTATCAGGACACTGACCATGCTGGCAGAGAGGCCTTTAAGTTTTCGCTGACTTATGGTCTCTCACAGCTTGTTAACGAGCCTACGCGCATCCCCGACGTTGCTGGCCACACTGCGTATTGCTTGGACCTTCTGCTGACAACCGATCCTGACAGATACTCGGTGTCCGTCACTGCACCTTTAGGGACATCCGATCACTGTATGGTGAAATCTGTATCGCTGTACTCGCCACCTGACACCCGCCCAAAAGGCTCCAGGCGAGTATGGCGTTACAAGTCAGCAGATTGGGATGAAATGCGACATTTCTTCGCATCTTATCCATGGCGGCAAACTTGTTTTACATCAACCGATCCATCGTGCTGCGCTGATGCTGTCTCAAGTGTGATAGTTCAAGCAATGGAGTACTTCATTCCCCACGCTGATCTATCCCTTGAAACCAAAGCTCGCCCATGGTTTAATACTGCTTGCCTTGCCGCTGAAAAGCGAAAGCGGGAAGCATACAAAGCCTGGGCAAATGCTCGCAGAAGCAAAGCCCTGGATTCGCATGAACTTAAGAAAAGATACAATGCTGCCGCCAAGTCCTGCAAAAAGGCAATCAAAAGAGCTCGTTTTGCCCACATAGGCCGTATCGGAGACAGAATAGCAGCATACCCTTCGGGAAGTAAAGCTTTCTGGTCCCTTGCCAAGTCGGTCGAAACGAACTTTTGTCGCCCGTCGCTGCCACCACTGAGGAAACCCGATGGTTCTCTGGCCCACACTGCTAAGGAGAAAGCAGATTTATTTGCTAGTATCTTCGCAGAAAATTCTCGTCTAGATTGCCAAGGAAAAATCCCACCCCAATTACCTCAGTTCGGACCTACAATGGGTACCGTTCACATTCGCCAAAAGGAGGTTCTTAAATGCTTGCTGCACCTAGACGAGAACAAAGCTAGTGGTCCAGACGGTATTCCTGCAGTGGTCTTAAAACGCTGCGCAGCTGAGTTGTCTCCTGTTTTGACACGTCTTTATCGACTTTCGTTGGAATCCGGTAAGGTTCCCAAGTCCTGGAAGCTTGCTAACGTACAGCCAGTACCAAAGAAGGGAAGCCGTGCCGATCCTGTCAACTATCGACCAATTTCAATCACCTCCATACTTTGCAAAGTCATGGAACGTGTATTGAACAATCGACTCCTGGCATACCTCGAGACCAACGAGCTCCTAAGCGATAGCCAATATGGTTTCCGCAACGGGCGCTCGACCGGCGATCTTCTCGTGTATGCCACTCACTTATGGAGCGAGGCCTTGGAGGGTCATGGTGAAGCAATAGCTGTATCCTTAGACATTTCCAAGGCCTTTGACAGGGTCTGGCATGATGGTCTCTTAAGTAAGCTTCCAGCTTATGGCATACCGATTGGGCTCTGCGACTGGATATCTGATTTTCTGAGGGAACGGTCAATTCGAGTAGTCTTAGATGGCTTCTCCTCCGACCAAATGGCAATTAATGCCGGGGTACCTCAGGGATCTGTTCTCTCTGCAACATTATTCTTGCTGCACATTAATGACATTTTAACACCGGGCATTATTAGTTATGCTGATGACAGCACTGTTGTAGAGAGATACGTATCCAATGCGCGAGCGAGCCCCCGTGAAATCCAGAGTTTAAGAAAGTCAATGATTGAGCGCGTTGATTTGACCTTACGGAAAGTATCCGATTGGGGTGAGTCGAATTTGGTCAAATTCAACGCGTCCAAAACTCAGGCGTGTCTATTCTCCGCAAAAAAGAGCACCTTCACATTAACGCCCACTTTCCAAAATGTATCTGTCCCCATCACTGACCATCTAAGGCTTTTAGGCGTAACTATAACATCCAGTTTAAACTTCGGTCAACAAATTGTGTCCATGGCTCAAGTAGCTTCGAAAAAGTTGGGAATCATCTCGAAGGTACGGCGGTACTTCAGCCCTGCACAGCTTCTTAACTTATATACAGCTCAAGTGCGATCATGCATGGAGTACTGCAGTCATCTTTGGGATGGTTCAGCCAAATATCAACTAGAAGCGCTGGACTCCGTTGACCGAAGAGCCCGTAAATTAATTAACAACGTCGACCTTACGACCAAAAAACTACAGACCCTAGAGCATCGTCGTAAGGTTGCTTGTTTAACCGTGTACTACAGGATACATTTTGGTGAGTGCGCGAGTGCTCTGTTTGAGCAAATTGAACCCTCACCCTTTTACCATCGGACTACTAGACGCAGACAGAACTTCCATCCGTATGTGGTTGATATTCCGAAAAGTCGAACTAAACGCTTTGACAGTTCCTTTTTGATACGGGTCGCCAAGGTTTGGAATGAACTGCCTGCGTCTATTTTCCCTGACCAGCAGTGCTAGCACGGATCTTTTGTCGATCGTAAGTTTACGAATGCTCGTATAGTATGGAGTCGGTTGCAAGTTTTTAGTAACAATGTATTTTTTTATTTTACACTTATTTAAGAGTAGAACCTGTTAACAAACATTCAAAATTAACAGGGAACACATTTATTTAAGCTGACCGTGCGGCAATGGATAGATTTCAATTATTGCTTGCAAAACCGTCTCCATACTATACGAGCATTCGTAAACTTACGATCGACAAAAGATCCGTGCTAGCACTGCAGTATAGTCCTAGTACTTTTAAGCGTCGAGTGAATAGGTTTCTCGTGGATGGACGTGTACCACCTTAGTCTTCATCACTTAACATCAGGTGTCATGGAAGACAAACGTCCCTTCCATATTTTATAAAAAAAAAAAAAAAAATAGGTTCAGTACAAATTGACCATGACATGAAAAAAAAAACAAACACAAGACAGCTAATTGTGAGAGCCAATGTCATGCCACAACCAAATTGCTTACATAGCAGGTGCAATGAGCTATGGATGCACAATACGGACATGACAAACTGGGACCAGAGTATCTGAACAAGAATGGAATAAAATAGTCATAGTATCATTAGCAAAACGACCTGGCACCGCTAGCAGCACACGTTCACGAGTTAATGCAAGCACCAGTTTCTACTTTTAAGTCGCAAGAATGTGGAACTAACTGTGTTATTTCTGATATAATATGTTTTTTATTACCTCTTGGCCTATTATTGTTATTAAGTAGTGAAAAAAACAGACTTTACCAAATTCTTATCAATATTTTTTCTGAGGAATCTCGTCTCAAAACGTGTATGTCATCTATACAACGTGTAACATAATGAAGACATAATACTTAAGGGGATTGTATGTTTGGTGATGTAGTTTATAAGTAACAGTAGCATAAATTTGTTATCCTTACGGTTCGGCCGAAAAACAAGTTAAAAGTAAACTTTTCAGTGATCAAAATATCTAAGTGTCAACCCTACAAACAGCTGTTAGCTTTTGATGAAATTTATTCGATAACAGATGGCGTAAAAATAAAGTGATGGGTAACTAAGACAGATACTACAAAGTTCAGCCGGTGGTGCGGGAAAGGTCATAAGGTCACTGACTGCGGCACAAGTCTTGTTTTAGCTTATTGGGTTGACTAGGGTTGTCAAAATATTTTGTTGTAAAATAATTGAATAAGTTTGTATGAAAGTCTATACCAGCACTGATCATACTAATTATTTTACTGCATATTCTACGTATGGTATAAAAGCTAATCCTTAAGTTTTATCTCTCCATTTTGTTACACGTTGTATATATAAGTATTCTTTTGT